>JAOXYB010038884.1:0-13317 GCA_028565635.1 Phoronis ovalis | reverse complement strand
GATTGGGTTTGCTACCACAAGCTAAAATTTTGGATTGGGTTCCGCGGCACATCACCGTAGTCAAAAAACCTTGAGTAACCCCCCCCCCCGCGGTTATAGATGTAAAGATTATTTGTGCAAAGTTTCAATTATGTAGGTCGAGTGGTTTTGATTAATACATTTTACATTTCAAACCTTTTATTTTTAACTCAAAATTGCTTTAGTATGTGACATCATTGTATTTGTACATGTACTTACAAAATCACATTTCGGCACAACACTTTCACATCGTCCCAGCTTAAACTTCAGCAATGCCAGTACTTCATCTGGGCGAGTCAAAGATTTGAACACATCCATCACAAATTATATTTTCTTGTGTTGTATAAGAAAAATGGTTTCAGTTAGTTAGGTTCGTACATCTGCAGCGAAAACCAGACAATATATGTATAACGATTCATGAATGCTTGTGGTACATTTATATTTAAATCATCTTAAAAAAAAATGGTACCTTTGGAATTTAACAGTGATCCCAGTCCTTTTGGTTAACACTGGACACTTGTTTTTTTTTACTTAATTCTATCACAACTCAACAAAAACAATAGCAAAACTCCTAATAAATAAAATCAGTCTGGAAAATAAATTAATATATTTTTTAAGAAGATAATTAAACATGACAAGGCCAGTAAACAACTGACAAAACAAGAACAAAATTACCAATAAGAATTTAACAAAATTAGTTACCTTTGTTTTGGGCTTAAAAATGGCAGAAGGTCACAATTGATGTAACCGCAGTGGTGGCGCAAAGACTGGCCGTGCTGAAAATATTACCAAAACCTTAAATTTACGATTTGTTTTTCTTTTTTCCTCCTTGGTGCTGGCTTTTTTGTTTGTTTTTGTTTGAAAGGGAAATCACTATATAAGAGATTGAAACTAATATTAGCTTTTTAAAGTAAAATAAACCAAAATTTTTAGTGATAGGATTATTTGAGCTAGGGCAAAGTTATGAATTTTGTCAGTTGTGAGGTTGCATTTTTCTGGGAGTAGTCTACATGGAGGAATAGCAAAAAATGCTGGTGGTCATGCCTGCATGAAAAATTAACTGGGAGTAGGGTACATAATAATCTTCAGTTCTTAACAGGTAATTTTCTTCGCGCAATGTTTGGGAAATGTTTATAATGATTTAAGTTACATGAAATTACTATAGAAGTGGATGGGAAAATTGTGTCCTTATACCAAATGACCTCAAAATAACCTTTTCATGACCTGAAAATCTCTGAAAAATTAATGCAATTTTGACCTCTTGACCTCTAGAAAACTAAAAAGTCAATCTGCAAGCCACTTGTAGGGTTGTAGGAAGATCAACTGTTCTCGAATTATAGCATATCACCTCTATAAGATATTAAAAAGTAAAAATCTGACCTTTTAGCACCAATATTTTGGAATGTTTTGAGCAATTTAAGAAAATGATCTTTGACCTTTAAATGATTTTTTGACCTCAAGATCAACAATGGCCTACCTCTGGAATGCCATACCTTAAGTCCTCTGACCATCTTCAAGACACAGCTCTCAGAAAATTAAAAAGAAGGAAAGGATAGCTGCCTATAAAGATTACTGTTGTTGATCTTTATGACCTCTAGATGACCTCTAATGGCCCACCCAATGTATGTGACATTTTGCTCAATTGTCTTTGAGACACATCTTGCTGAACATTAGACAGAGAAAAAGGAAAGGAAGAAGGAAAATAAACAAAACCAATAGACATCATAGGTTTGCTGTCTATAACAGAACTGCTAATTGATAGGAACAGTCCAGCAAGCAATTTATCTCATTAAAAGGAGGTAAACATGACAAGCCCAGTAAACAATTTACTGTGTCAACAAATTTTTTTTTTTGTTATGGCACATTTTGTGAACATAATTGTAGTTTTAAGAAAATAAGTAAGGAATGGGAATTCTACTAATAGAATCCAGAATCCTCGATTTACATCTTAACTTGTAGCATTTAAAAAATCAAAATTAATAATCCAGAATCCTCGATTTACATCTTAACTTGTAGCATTTAAAAAATCAAAATTAATCATAACCATTATACAAATCAACAAAATTACCTAAGTTTATATAATAAAAACCTTTTGAAATGTTCCCAAAAAAATTCCAAATAACCTATATAGCCTATGCTTCAGAAGAACTTTTAGAAGTAATGATCAGATATCCATCTGATTTCAACTCAAATCAGTGGCAGGTAGACATCTTTGTGAACAAAAGCACATAAAAATGGTTAAAAAACACACATTAAGGCAGTTAGGTTTAAATTTCTTGATCAAATATATGACAAGGGCACCTTAAACGCGTCTAGAGTGATTTTTTTACCAGGGCATTTTAATTCCTATTTAAATGCATTAAAATGCATCAAACATATCAAAACCTCCAACTTAATTATACCACTCAAGTTGCAAAAAGGTTGGCCCAACTATAAAACTTCATGTCGAACGATTATTACTGATTGTTTTTTGTTTCCAGAAGTTGCCAAACTTATCACATTCCTTTTATTATGGTATCTAAAATTTCTTTACAGTCAATGAAAAGGGGTCAAAATTTTAACCATTTATTATTTATTTTCGACAGGGCACTTATAATTACACAAGGCATCTAATTCTGGACAGTTATTCACAACAGGGTATAATTTTCATGTTTTTTCATTCACGACAGGGTATATTTTTTTGATCTTTATTTATCACAGGGTCAGGGTTTTTTACCCTGGGTCGCACACCCCTACCAACATTTTTTTAAAGTATCTTAATTCCAGGATCAGTATACACAACCAATGCAATCTACACGTCACTAATGGCACAAACACAGGATGATGTAATACAAATACAGCAATTACAAAAAGCAAACATGGAACAATTAGAAATAATATCGACATCACAACATACAAACTCCAATCTTCAAACCAAAATTCAAAGTTACAAAGACGATTTACACAGAGTGGATGACGAAAGCAAAAAAGCTGGAAGCACGCGTCAAGGACGGCATTGGTTTAATATCTTCATTAAAAAGTAAACTGTCTCAGAAAGAACAACAACCTTCACTTACCATATCTGAAAAAACAGATGAGATTTCCGATGTGTCCAGAAAATGCAAATGTTATGTGAAGCTTATGCAAAAGGTTGTTCAATTAGAAAAAATTGTTGAAATGTTACAAGAACAAGTTATTCCCAACGTAAAGTACCTTGATATTTTTCTGATGTTTCTGGATTCAGTTGAAATACCATTTCAGCCTGTTTGCAAAGATATTGATGAAGTGCAAAACAAAATAACTACAACAGAAAGAGATATTGAGATGAAATTGCTTCCTGAAATTAACGAATTTCTCAAAGTTCGTAACCAAATTACTTCCATAGAAGACCAAAAGCAAAGAGTTCAAGAGCTTAAATCAGAATTTACAACAAATGTTGAGGGAACCCAAAAGAAATTAAATTCTTTTCAAATTCAGCTAAATACATTCAGCACTAAAAATAGTCGACCCAATTCACCTATACATCAACCTCATGCACATCTTGTTTCTGCCACTTTGAGTCAATCAGTAAATCGTTCATCTAAAAGATCGAATATTTCTTATAATTGTTAATTTAAAGCCGGGACACATCAAAATAAACTGTCATGCTAAAATCATTTGTTGGAATTGCCGAAAACCAAGTCATGAAAGGAAGAATTGCCATCTTAGGAAACAAGCAACGTACCTCTCAACAGAACAGAGTGCAATATAACAAAATTCGTTCTACTAAACATGTTAAGAGTTGCAGTGTACAAACACAAACTTTATATTCAGAAATAGTTAGAAAACTTGCAAACTGCTGATTCTAATGTTGTTTCTCCAGCTTCTATTTGCAGGAATGCATCTGATGGTAATAACAGTGGAAAAGAAATTATTTTCACTGACCAATCTGAATCGGCTAAATGTTGTCTTTCGAAAGACCAGCCAACTCATGACATCATGTCAACAACGCCAAAGTCACTGCTGAGTGATGTGTTCTACGTAGAAACCGATGTGTTGTCTGTGTAAAAGATGCAAACCTAGTGGAAGTCTTACATACCTGGAGGGAAATCTTCCGGGAGCTTATTATTGTTTTGTTGTTACAACAAGGGAATCCTCTATTATAATTTATCTGTAGATTATATTGTAACTATTCTTAACTTCCAGAAGTGTTTTAATTGTTATGGTCTATCTTTGCTATATTCACTGTGCTGTATTTTAACAATTTATGAAATGATCCCATACCTCGTCATATCATTATAGTTATGAATAGACTCGTGTTTGGCTATTTCCTTTAGAGTTTGGTGGTACGGCTCAGTTTGAATTCTTTTGCTCGTGATAAATTGTTTATCTTGCTATAAGTATCTAAAAGTGAAAACCCAATTCTGGTTAAATCATTAGAATGAATGTACTTCTTAGCTTTATATTCAATCTTTCATTAGGCATTAGATTTTTTTTAGCAAACCTAAACTATGTAAATATTAAATAATGTATACATATTATTTTTGTTGTTGCCACAAGAAATTCCTCTTGTAACAGTTAACAAAATTATTGTGCTTCTTGCTTTTATTGTTCTTGTAGATTTCAGTTCATTATGCAGATGTTAATCGTTTTTGGTGTAAAACAAATTTTACGTTTAAGATTGAATGAGCCGCATGGTTGCATCATTGTAACTCCTGGGTTTGTTTGCATCAGTGGAGCGAATAAAACATCCTAAATCCGTGAACAGTATGAAGAGCAATGAATAATTAATAACAATCGAGAAAAACATAATCAAAATTTTTTGTTGGAAGTGCATGTAGTTTGATGTGTAGTTTTTGTATAATTTATATTTAAAATTTTACATATTTTGTATATATACATTTGTACATAGTTAAATAGTATAAAGCCAGATGTCATTGGATTCGAGGACGAATCCTCGTAAAAAGGGGGGGTTGTGTGGTGTCCCGAGAGGAAATGGAATTTCCTTGTGTGACAGGTACAAATACTCATTCTTCCCAAGCCAAGTTCGTATATGGAACAGTACCATCCCCAATGCAACTACCTCAGCAGATTCACTGATTAAAAAGGTTTCAAGTGGAGCCTTCAAACCATCCAACTACTTTGAAGACCGATGGATACTTGTATATAGTGTACATATGGTTTTGGAATTCGTTATATTTCATGCACTAGTATTTGACATTGTTTGCGCACATGCACACATTCAAGTGCGAATTACTCTTACACTGTTAAGAAACCCGGGGGGGTACTCGTTGTTTTTTGAATACGGGAATGTGCCGCGGAACCCAATCCAAAATTTTAGCGTGCAGTAGCTAACCCAATCCAAAATTTTTGAAATATAATGGTAGCAATCCAAATTTTGCGAAATATAAGGGTAGCAATCCAAAATTTTAAAATATTTGAGTAGCAATCCATTTTTATGCAAACCTATGATATATAAAACCCTAACTCTTAGAGTTTTATATATCCTAGCGCAAACTGACTGATACAAACCAAATTCCAAAAATCGTTTTGTGGATACAAACCCGGGGGGGGGGTACTCAAGGTTTTTTGACTACGGGGATGTGCCGCGGAACTCAATCCAAAATTTTAGCTTGTGGTAGCAAACCCAATCCAAATTTTTTGAAATTTTAGGGTAGCAATCCAAATTTTGTGAAATATAACACTCAAATATAAGGGTAGCAATCCAAAATTTAAGATACTTGAGTATAGCAATCCATTTTTACGCAAGCTGACTGATACAAACCAAATTCCAAAATTTATTTACGGATAGGGCCTACAAACCTAAAATTAATCCAAATGATTATTTGTTGTATTAATTACGCAGTGGGTAGCAATCCAAATTTTTGAATATCTTTACAGTAGCAATCCAAAAAGATACAATAAGAAGTATACAATCCAAATCCAAAATTTTTAACTGGGCTGCACACCCCCACCAAAAAATAACTTGAGTAACCCCCCCCCCCGGATACAAACCTAAAATTAATCCAATTATCAGCGGGTAGCAATCCAAATTTTCTTGACGGTAGTAATCCGAAAAAAATACAGTAAGAAGTATACAATCCAAATTTTTCAATTGGGCTGCACACCCCCCACAAAAAAATACCTCGAGTACCCCCCCCGGGTTAAGAAAGCCCGGTAAGGAAGAGGAGTTGCAATTAAAGGGACAGCGCGGGTCTATCCCATTTTTGAAAAAAACAAAAATTCTTATAACCTTAGAATTATATCTAACCAGTTTAACGTGGTTAGTTCAGTGATATAAATGAAGAAACTTAACTAACCTGTAATCTATGACTTGTGTGCTCGCTTAGAATCCGTAGTCTCCGCTTAGTCTGCTCAGCTGACATTTCTACACTCTGATTGGTTGAAATAAAACATATGATGTATTTACAAATTTTGTCGTAAGAGGTCACTATTTTCCTTATAAATAATTTGCTTATTTTAATAAAGTAACAGATAAAACATTAACTCATTAAAAGAAACTTGTATCTTTTTTTAGCTTTATATCCAATTTATCCAATTTATCTAGTAATGAAACAGTCATTTTAAAATTGTATGTCGTTGTATCCGACTTAGCTTGTAAACAAACACGAGTTAAGTCTTCATCAGGGCCATGCACATGTAGCGAAACAAAAACTAGCATTTAAGCACTTGTCCGATTCCCACAACTCATTTAATTTAATATACTTTTGTACCATGCGAAGAATACGCAGTGAACAAATTCATTCACATGTAAGCCAGTATACGAAAAGAAGACGACACATGGTATGGAAACTTGGCTGTGTACAAATTTTGTTTTTTAGAATCCAGGATATGACAGGCTTTAACTTTTAAGACATATAAATTTATATTATATTATTAAATGAATCGAATGTCAATCATGCCCGGCAATCATGACGGCGCGGATGACGGACATTATTAAGAAAATAGGGTCACGTATTAACCCGGGTGTTTACAGGACCATTTAATATCTACTTCTTTCTGATCGCATGTATATCAGTAGCCAGATTAGTCTTGGTTTATTCGCACATTACTGGAGGCCATGTGACTAAGAATATCGCTACGTGCAGGTCCCTTGCAGGCTATGACACAAAACATAATTTTGATTTTTCTTGATATACATTGTTCTTTCTGTATGTTGAAACATAAATTTGAAGTTAATTGTTCAAAACACTGTGCTGTTTAACTTGCAGGAAGGCGATTCTAGCAAGGTAATTCTGAAAAGCACAGATTCTGCAGATCAGCTATCACTGAGAAATGTTGTAACCAGTCAAAGTAGCAGTGATAACTTATTGGCATTTAGTAGCATATCAGGAGATGCAACTCAATGCGATCAACAATATACCAGGTGAGTTATACTGCCATATTAAAGATTTTCTGACTGAAGAGCTATATTCTTGTCAAGCAAGTCAAAATGATTGCAGGTTGAAGGTCCATTTAAGGCATTGTATCGGTAGTTATATCATAAGTTACAGAGATGAATAATCATCTGCTTTAGTTTTAAAGAGCTTGAAAATTTCTTCAAAAATAGCTAGTCCACACAGAAGTATAGTGATTATCATTATTTTTAACTATTTATGATGTGATGACTAAAAACTGTCAAATGATACTTCAGAAGCATTATTCCAACTAAATGTTAGTTGTGGAAACCTGACAAAGAGCTGCCCTGGTAATTCCATTTGCCCTTAATGTGTCACCACATGGTAGGAAAAGAAAAATGAGGTTTATTGTTCCAATGCGAGGTTTTTCAGGAAGATGTATGACATTGTGCATGCAGTATCTAGTAGTCTAGAGAGGTCTGTTGAGAAGAGTAAGCAAACTTGGCATACTGAGATATTGAAATTATAAATATACCAGCTTGGCTGTAGTGGACTATAATTATAGTGAAGGATATGTAATGTACGTTTTATGATATCACTTTTAAAATTTTCTCTACATCAGAATAATTAAATTGTTAATTAAGCATTAAGAATTGTTATACCTTTCATATTTTTAGATTGAAAACCTTTATAGGTGATGCAATAGAGCCTTACAGATCTGAGCTAATGTCTATTTTGTTCCCAATGTTTGTACACGTCTACTTGGAACTATTGTGTAATGGACAGAAGACTCCAGGTGAAGGCCCCTTGTGACAACTTCCTAACTGAATATAACACATTCTGTGTTTCTGTCATGTATTAAGACAAGTAGAGTGTTACGAATTAACGCAAGATGGTAGATATGGCCTTTCCCCTCCTTTCACAGAAAACTGACTGTCATTCTTAGAAAAGTAACAAACATTACTGATTACTACACGTTAGAATACTTTTTTCTGTGGATTTATCCCCAAATCCTCATACCCTCACTTTAATCTCTTACACTTGTCACACTTCACAACCCTCTATTACCAGTCCCAAAATATCAATTTATACATCCTTCCCTGAATAATGAACCTCCTAATACAAGACTTTTTACCCTTGGACCTGTTTCATCAATGACTAATTCTAGATGACATGAATACCTGGAGGTGTAGTAAATAAAATATAATGCACACTATTAATTAGTATAATTGCTTAACACACATTGACCAAGCTGTGGGCATTGGTACAACTGCAATAAACAGGTACAATTTTAAAATTGCAAATGATAAAGTCAGCATGTGCCAAGAACACTTCAAAAATCTTTCAAGTCATTTAATGCATCCCTGTGTACTGCTTCATCAGATTTTTTTGTTTATGCAAGTGCAATTATAAAATCCAAGACACATATTTAATATTCATTCTTATATCCTTTTATTTACAGGTCACAAATTTTACAGTCGTCACCAAGCTTTGTTTTCAGAAGACACTAAGCACTTGTCATTTCTACAGATATTGACTCATTTATACACAAGGCAAGATGTACTGTCTACCCCAGATGTAACAAAATTTCGGTATGATATGAAATTTAACTACTTTAAATTTATTTTAACTAGATGTACAATTATATATTTTGAGAAACTCCATTAGTTAACAAGCGAATGTAGAACTGTTTTTGTAGATGCCCTGATGATGATCCCCAAATAGGATAAGATGATTATATTGGCATTTCCCCCGTTTGCACTGAGGATTTTTTCATTGAATCACCTCATAGCATAAATATATACCAAATCATGGACTGTCCTTTTAAAATGCAAAATTTAAATTCCTTTCATGTTCTTTATGATCTCATTACTCTCTTGTCAATTGCTTTTTACATTCTGCATTAAGTATTTTTTAGCCATACATGTAGATGGGAACTTCACTTAAATATTGTATGCCTTGCAAAGTGAAATGCACATCAGCCAAATGCAAAATATTTTATTTACTGTTTAAAAAAATATGTTATGTATCTTCCAGGAAGCACAAAAGTTACATAAAATTATCAAATGATTCACTTCAGTACGTGTTAAGGCATTTGAGACAAGGTGATAATGTACTGATATTCCAGATGTTTAATCAGCATTTTAAAATTCAAGGTTAGGTTTTCTTTATGAAGCTTTTTAAATTAAGGATTGTAAAATCAATATACAGTAGTACCTTCTACATGTATGTCACAGAGCAGGTGCTTAGATGATTGCCTTCTCCCTGGATACATACTGTCGTAATAAAATCTGATTATTTTCAAAACTAATATAAATACATCCACTACTGACCATTGAATTACCCTGTTTTGTTTGTAAATTATTTCTAATTCTCTGTTAAATAGAATTCGGATACCACATTTATCATGAATATTTTCCTGTTAATAGACATTCTTGCCTGTGTTTTTCAGTGGAGTCAGAGCTTGCCACTAGTTTAGATTTGGAAGAAAATGTGGAAGCTCAGAGTTGGGCTCTTGCATCTCCTCCCTACACACCGGAAAATAAAGTGATTCAAAGTGAACATAATTTAAGCTCATTACAAAGATGTATTAGACAAGTTAAAAGCGGGCCGCCATGTTTGCCAAGTATATGTTTGTACACCATAACAAATGCACACCAAGGGTAATTTTATTATGATCATAGCTTTTCTTCCAGAACATTTTGTATAAGAATGTGTTTGGGTTAAACAGGAAAAATTTAATAGCAGATGTCAGTCCTCAAATATAGATTTTTATATTTATCGCTGATAATTCTTATGAGTTATTTTCTAAATGTTTTTGTTTAGTTATCGTATTTTAATACTGCAACCTCCAAAAATATATTTTAAATAATACAATCCGGGAATGTCTCTTTTGAAAATGAATCAATAACTTAAATATGATATCCTAAGATCTATGATGCAAAAGATTTACACAAACAGGACAAAAGTAAAAATGCAATTTTTATAGGCTTTGTACAGGATGTATATCTCGTGATAAGTCAGTGTTAGCTGGTGCATTCGAAGATTCTACAGTTAGACTGTGGAGCTTAGGAGCAGCTTTACTAGAACCAGAAAATACTGATGTTAATGTTTGTCATATACACATGGCTGGCGATTACTTGGAAGATATCATGGAAAAAGAAAGGTTAGTGTATGCAGATAATGCACTACACTCTGCTAAGAATAAAATTTTGTGCTAGTATATAACATAATTTGATTTTTGACTACTTGTGTCAGACAATGATAGTTACTGTAAGTGAAATTTGGTGCTGAAACTAGTTATTAGTTTTGCAATGTATTACTCAAGTTTGTTGACAATTTTTTGTGAAAGCTCATTCTGAAAGCCACTAACTTTGCATAGTTTGTATGTAGTTTTTAAACTTCATGCATGGTTTATGAACAATGCATATAAATTACCTGTTGACATGATATATCTGTATGCTTGAGCTATAGACCAAGTCAATATCAGCATCTGTATTGATACTTGTATCAAAAATGCTATTTTCTTCCAGGGCACCTAGTCCAGCAGGAACTATAACATTAAGGGGACACAGTGGTTCAGTTTATGGTGTTCAATTCTCTGTTGATAATAAATTTTTATTGTCATGTTCAGAGGATACAACAGGTGAGCAATTAGTTTGAGCACAGTTAAATATATATTCCTTGCTATTCATTGTTTAAACTGTTTTAATAATACTAATGGTATTTTATTTTGGCTCAGTTGATAGTTTGATTTACTCTTTACAAAGTGAATACTGACAAAAATAGTTCTGTCATTTTTAAGTTACATTTGATACAAAGGAGAAGTGGATATTATTTAATCCCCTTGAGTACATGTTCTGTTGATAGTTTTGGGAAGTATGTGTGTGCATACTCATTGTTTTCCAACATGAATTAGTTCTTTTTTTAAACGTTATTTTTTGTTCTGAAACATAAGTAATGTAGGTTCTGAAATGTTCTTTAGTAAGGCTATGGGATACGGAAAGTTACTCAAACAAAGTTTTGTATAGAGGGCACAACTACGCTGTATGGGACTTAGATGTTAGGTATGATGTCACAATTGTTAAGTATGTATGAATCAAGTCTTCTACGTTTCTCAGTATTAAAGTGTTATGACTTCGATTTCTGATTTAATTTTGTTTTCCACTTTATTTGTAGTAACATTGCATGTTGTAACATACAGTACATGTGTATATACAGCACTACGTCTGCCTTGCTTTTTTCGTACAATACATGAATTAAATTCGCTGTTATGCTAGTCTTATTTGTGGGTTCTAATGAAATTGAAAACTATTTTTATTTCTTAATTTTAGCACAAATGAGTATTACTTTGCATCATGTTCTCAAGATAAAACCGCAAAATTGTGGAGTTTAGATAGAACTTATCCTCTGAGGAATCTCATCGGGCATTCATTGGATGTGGATGTGAGTTTGAAACACTCTTTGGTTTGTCTTCATTCATCATTTGTCTGAAATTGACCTATCACTGGAGCTTGGTAGAAACCAGTATAACAGACTGGAAGTCTTCTACTTATTATATACACAGCAAAGTAAATACAGCTAGTCTGAACATTGTTGCTTTGTTGTTAAAAAACTTGGAGCCAATATTTTTTTGAGAGGCTGGCTCTGATTCCAAAGAGAAGTTTCAGGGGTCCAAAGAAAATGTATGCATCACTATTGTGTTTATATTCCTGTGCCAAAACAAACCACATTCGATTCTTTTTTTTTTAGAAAGGGAAAATTTTGCCAGTTCATAACCTAATTGTTTATTTGAATATTATTGTAGACTGTAAAATTTCATCCGAATTCAAAATACATCGCTACTGGGTCATCTGATAAATCAGTACGCCTCTGGTCAGTTGAAGACGGCAAATCAGTCCGGTTATTACAAGGCCACAGGAGTGGTGTTTATTGTCTGGCATTTGCTCCTAATGGCCACTATTTAGCTTCAGCTGGTAAGATTTGTGGTGCCAGGTCCTTCATTATTGTCGAATTAACAGTCCATGTGACTGTTACCTCCTTTTTACAGTCTGGTGCTTCAAGTAATAAGTGGGTATTTGTCGGATGGAATCTTGGGTGCCAAAAAAATTATTTCAGATGTTCAGAAATCAACATCAGGGAAATAAAACAAATGTCATCAAACCTACATGTAACAATCTAGTTTATGTTGTACTGATGTGCAACTTTATCATTTTTGGTCAAGTTCAATTATAGCTAGGAGACTGTAAATTCATGCCTGCGAATGTCACTTATTAGACAACACCTACAACTGCTTTTATGTTCCCAATTATATACAAAATTACTTTGCAACGTACAGGTGACAAACACTGCATAATGTCACAAGAAAGTCACATATCCATGTCAAGAACAATTACTAGACTGTTGGTACATGTGCAGAATGAAAAAATACTTTTTTGTTGATCTGACAGTTCCAATAGATATATATTCCATGTTATAACAGGTTATGTATTTAAACGAAGTACTTTAATTTAGTTTCCTGACAATTATATGTAGTAGTAGTTTAATAACCTGTGCAGTTATGAAATCTAAATATTCAAGGTTGAACTAAGTGCAATCAAAGTTCAGTTACGAACCACACTTCTCTGCCTGGTGCATTTCTTTGTGTTTTTCAAATTTTAACGATCAGTTACACTTATAACAGAATCTTCCATTACTTTTAGGAGAGGATAGGAAAATAAGAATTTGGGATTTACGACAAGGTACACTGTTGAAAGAATTAAGAGGCCATACAGACATGGTATACAGTCTTGCATTTAACGGTGATAACACGTTATTAGCATCAGGTAAGCGCTGAAGCTCTGGTTGATATGATCAGGTACTAGTAAGCGCTGAATCTCTGGTTGATATTATCAGGTAAGTGCTGAAGCTCTGGTTGATATGATCAGGTAAGTGCTGAATCTCTGGTTGATATCATCAGGTAAGCACTGAGCTCTGGTTGATA
>JAOXYB010038873.1:0-13322 GCA_028565635.1 Phoronis ovalis | reverse complement strand
ATATTACACGCGGATAATTGTAGAATCTTGAATAAGTGTAGTTATTTCTGTTAATTTGCTATCTTAAAACTTCTCAAGTTGAAGTAAGATTTTATATGCAAATGTAGACAACAATAACGAACAAAAGATCAAACAAATTAGATTAATATCGCATTTTTTAGATACGTGCAGAATCTATTATCTATTTGGTTTTGATTTTCTCTTGAAAGTTTTAGCATTTGCACGAAATAATTATCTTTACCTCATATTGTGTTATAAAATGTGTGGACCTAAAGTTTTACCTGGATGTTTGTACGCGATGTACAGTATTTGTTTGACGCGTGGTGGAATAATAGAAAGCACATTGTGGTATGTATATTCAATATAAACTAACTAACAAATAATTAATTTATGTCGTATTTTAACATGTAATATTTTTAGAAAAGAATTTTTAGACTAGGGAGGCTACTTCTATTTTTATGTAATAAACTTGTGTTAATTTAAATCAAATCTCTGTGGCGTTAAGTTGAAATGAATTGTGGGAATTATTAAAAATCTGTTAAATTAAAGTTAATTTCTGGATGCTTTAATCGTAGCTTTCCGTTTTATTTTTCATACCGTACCAGACTACTAAGTTTTTAAGTTGCAATTGCAAATTGCAAATATGCGTTACATTAATCAAATCATCTAGATAGGCCTTCGACACTTATGTACATAAGTTATTACAGGTGTACATATAAAAACATTCAAATATACTTTACGGCCAATCATAAATTTACCATTGTGGACAAACTGTTTCATTGGAGCCAGGAAAAGAATAGCATTACGGGCGATTTTGGTACCTATTAGGTCACAAATAGCCAGATTAAGTCTTTGCCATTAAGTCATAAGGGGTCTAATGTGTAATATATTTTGATAACTCAGTGTATTTAAGTGTGATTTTAAATTATTATCATTAAATAATAAATCAGTAAATAATATATATTTATTATATACGGTCTGCAAAAAACGCTGTCGTTTCTGAAGAAATAAATATACCATGATGCTTAATGTCTGTTATCACTTACAAATAACTATTTATCCCCTAGCTAATAATCGAAAAAATGAGCTACATGTATGTGCTATCACTGTTGCAACAGACATTTATGCCAACATTAAGAAATCAACACTTTGTTTTCGTTCGATCACAATTTTTTAAAATAATTGTCTTACAATAAATACAGTTTTGGAAGCGACGGTAAAATATCGTTTTTCATCACCTATGTATGATTGTTTGGTGAATGGCTTGAGTTTCTGTACGGATAATTGCATAATGCCCAGTCATGCAGTTTTAGTGGGATATGCACAGCACATTCCCTCTATCCATAAAATAAAATCACCTATTCAGCTTTGCATACCAAAACCGTGATGCCATTCTTTCGCCATCTGTATGTTACGTAAATTTATAGACGTACTTTTGTGCAAATAAATTTTGTGGCTAAGCTATAAATTCGCCATCGTGGACATAATGTTTTATTCTACTGAGGTACTTGAATGTTCAGTTTCTTCATATATTCAGTACAAGTCCTCACTACATACAGACTGCGTATGTTTTCACAAATGACGTAAAGTTTTGTTTCAAATACGTAAATCTAAAATTTAATAAGAAATAAAAATATTTGCTTTAGAAACATTTTAACTAATAATAGCTAATGGCGGAAATGCCATTCATAAACGGAAATCTTACTGCTAGGGTAAAGCAAGAGCTCGTTATCAAAAAAAGATTTCTATGTAAGAAAATTGACAAAAATGCACTGGTTTGTTGTGGAATTCGAGACCTTGAATAACGCCAAAATAGTGTGAGTCTGCATACAGTGTATATGCATTTGTTGGTTAACCGCCAATTAATACAATAAATAGACAAAAACCACTTAATATAAGAATGATATCGACTCCAGTCAGTCATTATAAAGATGCCGAAATTATACCGTTTGAACTGCGCAGTTCTTGACAATCATACCACCACTTAACATTTAATATTAGTTTGAAACATTATAATAGGTGAATCAAAAATTTAACATACAAATGCTTATTGTTATCAAACAATACTATTCTACATCAAAAAACCTATAAATAGTGTAAACAACGATCGTTTTATTAGTTCCAGACTGCGAAACATAGAGTAAGAAAATAATTAAACTTTTCTAAAGCGAAATTAGTTGGAAGAAATACTTTTAAATTTAGTTTTGCGAAGTAATAGTTCAGATTTATGGATTTTTAAATTAAAAATGTATGCGATTTTACACATTTAACATTGTAATCTTAGAAAGTATATAATTGAGAAATTTGAATATTGGTATTATTTAGTTGGTTTCATTGTTTTGCTACATAGTACAGGCCTTAGCTTAGTATTTTTACTCCTTTCACTACTAGTGTTACATGTTAGGAATTATGTTTCCTATCAAAATGAGCGTATGAGGAAGTGATTCGGGAAACGGTATAGACACCTCCGGCACTTCATACTCGTGGAAAACAATGGACGTATGCCAAGTGAGTAATGATAAACAGTCGTAAAGAGCTGTACCTCTGTCAGTTTTACCGAGAAATTATTAAGAGCTGTCAGTTCATACATGCTATCAGACATCTGATACTTGACACCGAGATTTGTTTACATAAGTGACACAGGTACACACCTCCGGTACTGCTTATTGGCTTGTATGAGAACACCTGGGCAAGGGAGCTTCGCGGTTATAAAAGGGTTTGATGCTTTCTTGGCCACCATTCACAAGGCTTGCATTCATGGTCAACGGTCGTTAAATATTTCGTGCGTTTAATTATCATCTGTGTAAAGAATGTTGATTAGAATATATTTAGTACTTGTGGCTTGTGTCGTGGTTTGTGATGCTGGAAGAAAGGAGGAAGATACCAGCAGAGAGGCAACTCGACAAACTTTACGACCTTGGCAAATCAATCAAAGTACGTTGTTTTCTGTTTGTTATTATTTAGATCAGAGTTTGTGTCTAAATTACGTGCACAATATTTATATGTATTAAAAAATATACTTGCGCTAAATACATGCATAAAATACATGTTTTGTACCATAAGATAAGATTCCGTGCGCAGTGTTCAAAAGCATTTTTATACCTGACACATTTCAGAGTTAGTTGGGAAATGTTTTTAAAAAAGAATCAAGGTATATGATTAGATATATGGTTAGATATTTTTGAACAGTGACCTTTTGTATTGTGTAAATGATACTTCTGTTATCTCTATTGACTATGTAAATTTACTAAAATTCTTAGTATCTTGTTTAACAGATAGGAACCAAAAAATAATTGGTTCTTTGTTAATGACATCTGTTTATTTTGAAATTTGAAATTTCGCTATTGTGATTTCAAAAAGATCAAAATGTCCTGGGCTATTCTTTCGCGTCACAAACTCGTTAATTATTTTTTATTTATGTATTAATAACCTATTTAAGTTTGTTTTTTTTTTGTTAAGAATCATTCTTTCTTTTCTTTAGGTAATTTAAGATTAAAAAGAAATAAGACGTAAATTATGTTTAATTTCTGTGTCTGGCACTTGGAGAAAAAAAGCATTTCTAAGTGCAGTTCAAGTATGTTATGATCTTAATAATTTAAAGCGTCAGCATAACAGTTGTAAACAATATTGTATACTTTTATCAATGAATACTAGTATTATTTTAAGTAAATGAAACCTAATGTGCCATAGTACTAATTGAATCTATTGAAAAGATGAGTCTACAGGAAGAATAACCACAAGTGAATAAACCTTTTGGTTTAGGTATCCACATAAAAAAGGGAACACTTATCTATTTGGCCATTGTTTTCTTTATAATCTGATAAACATGAATTTGTTTTGATTATTGTGGTTCTATAACTTCATTGAAACTCCCCGCTTTAAAATTAACGAGTAGCTAGATACGTTTTGAGATTTGTATAAATGAACCCCGGGAAATGAACACGACTGAAAGCACATGACAGTTCCGCGAATTCAATTATAAAGATTTTTAGCGTAGAATGTGTCATTAACGTTTATAAAATATATTTTATGGAAACGTTAAATTGAGGACGATGCTGGCTATTATATAGACCGGGTAGACATTACAGATACTATTAGGTCACTAGAAATCATGAAATATATACTAACGAAACTTACACCCGTATTGACGCCGGCTCTTATGATTGAACTTCTCGAAACCAAGGTCATTAGAAATAGTATACTTGTTTTGTATACTATATGGTGTACAGTCATAAATTCGATTTTTCAGTTAGGAAAATTCACGTTACTTTGGCGTCAGGAATATTATTTACTGTGCATGTACACCAGAATCTGATCTTCGACTTGTATCCTGGTATACTATTAAGTGATGTTTTTCGCAAATTAATTTCGGGCAAGGTTTACCTTGTATTGCATGGCAAAGGATCGCTCTATGAGTTTAAAATGAGTTTTTATCCTAAACAGTCACCTTTAATACATGTGTAATAAACGCTTGTCAGTCAAAATAATTAAATTTCCCAAATATTCATAACCATATAATTGATAAACGTTTATACATAGCTGGAAGAACTATTGTTTTCGTCACCGTAATTAAAGTGTCAAATATAGCGTTTATTCGTTTTCTTTTCTTAATTTGTGAAGCGTGCATAGCAGCTACAAATGTTGTCAAATGTTTTGAAACGTAACAAATCAGGTGTTTTTTATTCCAAATGAAAACCGCAAATTTCCGACATTTTTAATCAATCATAATTCTATCAAGGTTTTGTTGAAATTTTGACCGGATGTCAAAATAAGTTTTGATGGCAATTATGTGGTGTAATTTACTTAAATGTTTTTCTTCATATACTAATTTTAAGGATAACAACATCACATATGTAGCTACATGTCACAAAAAGTATATTACCTAAAATATCTCAGGCGTGGAAATAAGAAAAATACTTTGCAAGACATTATTAACACTATAATAACTTCAGTCAAGAAATAATTCAAGCGTTTTATAATTATTATGAAAAATAAAAATATTAGCTCGCGTTTGTAGTATCCTTGACGGAGTTCCTTTACTTTGGCAAAGAATAAATTGAATCAAATTTTTAAAGTTTTAACCATTTGAAAATGTTCAAAACAATTACAAAACAAGAATATTTGTTGTTTGTCGCTGGGACTTTCCTAAAAGTTACAAAAAAGACTAACAAAAAATTATTTATTTTATAGACTTGTGTCCGCCATCACTGTGCCCGGCATCTCTACAGATGTCATATAAGAAAGGAACTGGTGAAATATCAGCAGCTGGTAAGTACTAGCATTAGTGTATAACAGCTAGTTTATAAAAGTTCTTTTTGTAAAAAAACTATCTGAAATATCCCTGATTTTTGAATTCAAACTGGAAAATTCAATACAACATACAGGTCCAGGAATCCCCCGGGATACAGGAAGGCTTTTATTTTTATGGACTATGTTTTCGGTTATCGATGTACTGTGTATATATATATTTAGTGCCTAAGTTTCGCATGTAGTTTAACCACTGTGAAAAGCTTATAAGTGATGGCGGTATAGAAGAGACATGTGTATTACTCAACCTAGAATAATTATAAACACGTTCATCCACGTTAAACCGCCACATTTCTAGATTTTGTAAATGAAGTCCAAAGCAAGAAAAATTAAAAATATTTAGTTACATAATGGAATATATGTACCATGCATTTATTTTGTGTAATCTAGGGGTTTTGTAACCAAGCTAGATTTCTCATAATACGCCGACATATACTTTAGTAGCACTTAATTAAACAACTACAATATACATATTGTTCTTTTTCTCTTTAGTGCATCATTTATGAAATAATTTATGTTTTCTACCATTTAGCTATTCGACCACAATCGTTTCCGTTTTTCGAAGGAGATATAATTCTAGGTGACAGAATATCCCTTCTAAAGAACGCACGTAAGAAACGACGTGAACGTTTACGTAAAACTAGAGCTGCCGTTCGAGGACAGGCACTGCTGTGGAAGAAAGGAATTGTGCCGTTTGTAATTGATCCTTATCTTAGTAAGTTTCGTTGACTGTGCACAAAATACTTTTATGATACACCTACCGACCGATGTTTTTGCAGAATATAGAGCCAGAATTTAGTTGTGAAATATTGCCTCAAGTACTTATTAATCAACAGTCTGTTTCTGAAATTATAAATGACGTGTAGTGTTCGGATCATTTTCCCTATATTTTCGCTATTATTTATTTAACCATAAAATTCAGAAATAGTGTAATCCTAAATGCGCTATGTATGATGTATAAATTAAAAAAAATAAAATAAGTGTAGATTTTTATGAATATAGGCCTGTCCTCAGTTACTAAGTATGGCATAATGACACAACGGATTCTCCCATCCATATCTGTAGTAGCATTTATGTAAATCGTTATTGCACAAATGTTGCGGGGAAAAATCTAGTAAGAGCTGAAGATTATTATGTATTCTCCTACTACTTCCAGCTAATTTTTCGTGCTGGCTTGAGCACCAAATTTTTAGGCTTTTCTACTCTGAAAATTATCCAATATTCAATCACAAATAACAAATACTCTCATATTTTTCTGGTTTTGCCTTACCTTAAATAATCCAATCAAATTTGGGTAAATATTGTTTTAAAAAAAATAATGTTTGTTTTTAATCTCTCCCACATTGATTTCCCTCCAAACAAAAAGAATCAAAAATGCCAGCGCAAAGCTAAAGCAGGAAAAAGGAAAAAAATCCCCCTTATTTTGATTAAAAAAAAATCCCTATATATGCTAACTTTGGAAAAAATGAAAATAATTATAGGTAAACGTTTTGTTAATTCCAGGTGATAAGGTAAAATCATATATCAAAGGGGCTCATAACCACATTCAACTCAAAACATGTATAACGTTTAGAGAAAGACTGCATGAGGATAAGGACTACATTTATTACGTTTATGAACCTGGGTTAGTAAAAACTTCATTTGCTTTCATCGTCCGTATAGCATTAGTAAATTATTGTGTAGTAAAGGTTGGATTTGAGCTTGAGTGATGTATAAGTATCATTGTAAATTGATTTTTCAAATGTATGAATAGCACGCATATATGTTCACGACTAATTTTTGCACCATTTAAAAAATACTAGATCTGTAAAACATTACAAAATGAGGCGCGAAAATTCGTAAAGTGGATTAACGAAAAATAAGCATATTCTTGTTGACGACGTAAGAAGGTCTTGTCGAGGATAACGGTTCTAGTAAATTGTATTTTGTGATACAGACTTCCTAAAATATTTTTTCTTCCACGGACTTATTGTCAGCCACTTATTCTAACAAATTATTTACATAACTCTCCTTGTAGATGTTGGTCGTATATTGGTGTTCAAAAAGGTCCCCAAAGACTTGCTCTAGGAAATGGTTGCGATAATTTCGGCACAATCGTACATGAAACAGTCCATGCTTTAGGGTTCTGGCACGAGCAGGTGTGGAATATACAGTGTTTATGATTTAGTCAATAATTTATTGAAATAGAAATGTAATACACAGTTATAAATTCATATAAGTTTATAAGAAGTAAGCTATGATAAGTTTATCATGTATGCAGAAAGCAATGCTTTTTTTTACTTACTGTTAGTACCTTTTACAATATTTCTTTGTCAAGCGTAAATTTGATTTTATAGAGTCGCAGAGACAGAGACAAATTCATCAAAGTACTGAAAGACAATATCGCCCCATCTGCATTAATGAATTTTAACAAATTG
Source organism: Phoronis ovalis (assembly GCA_028565635.1). Lineage (NCBI taxonomy): Eukaryota > Metazoa > Phoronida > Phoronidae > Phoronis > Phoronis ovalis. Next base: position 5,598 of record JAOXYB010038873.1, on the reverse strand, counting down.
ACCAGAAATTTTCAGAATTCTCGAGGTTTTCCCTACGATTATATGAGCGTTATGCATTATGGGGACACCTTCTTCAGTAGAAATGGAAAACCAACGATAGAAGTATGACTGCTTTCTTATTTTCTGTCTTGTTTTTAATTAGATTGAAACATAATTGCAATGTAAGCTGGACCTGTGAGTAATTTTGAACTTAGAACTGTCTTTAACGTATAGCAAATTTTAATTAATGTTAAAAATATCAACGGCTAAACTTCTAAATAAATTCCCTCATCTTCAAGGAGATCTTGATTATTTCTTTTTTTGGATAGTTTAAAATTAAATACGTTTTCATTATTTTGTTTCGAATTTTTAGAGCATAATTAATTTTAGTTTAGTTTCGCTTTAAACGTTTTGTTTCAAACCTTTTTTCATCACATTCGTACTATTTCATCTTTTATCCTCGCAGGTTAAGGGCATTGGAAAAGAACTTGGACTCAATATTGGGCAACGTGTCACTCTGAGCGATTTGGACGTGGCACAGCTGAGGGATATGTACAAATGCAACAAGAAGATCACAGGCATGTTAAATAGTACTTTCCCTTATAGAAGCGTTTTCTTGTAAAAAAAAAAAAATCCACAAAAATTGAATAAGACAACACAAGCTCTATTCTCAGTTTTGAATCTCATTACAAATTTGTTACAGACTCTAGACACATTTTTTACTGTTACTTTTTGTGCAATTACGTCACATCAAATATTTGTATGGGTGCGTTATCCCACATCCTACGTAAAAAGAAACAACAAATTATTTCACGATTTATAAGTCACGGTTTTGATTTTAATTTTCTTGCACTTTTAAGGTTGTCCCGACAAATGGGTAAAACTGGGATCAAGTTGCTATAGGTTTGTTCAAAACGAGAAACTTCAGTTTGCAGGAGCAGAAAAATTTTGTGCGATACGAAAAGGGAAACTTATCAGTATAGAAGATAGCACAGAAGATTATTACATAAAGAAGTATTTAATAGAAAATTTTCCTAAAAGCAAATATTGGCGCACAGGTAAATCATCTCCAAATACAAAATGTACTTTTACATTCTCTTGTTGTTAGATATACCTTTCAATTTCTTTTTATTAGTAGTTGATTATACTGGCTCCCTGACAGCATGTTGCCACATTCTAAAATCAAAAAAAAAAAAATCCGTAACAACGTGCTTTTACACTCCAGTACAGATGTCGATGAAATATTCACTTGCACAGATACGTTAATATGCCGGGCCGTCAAACGTGACAATTATGACCCAACTAACTATTAAAAAACTTAACTCCTACTTCATTCTCTTGCTTTATTTTCAAACATTCTGCTACTACTTTTTTTACATATTTTGTTATTTTTTTATATTTAGGAGGCAAAAAGTACGACAATTATAGATGGATTTGGCATCATCCTGACCGGCGATATTATCGGCAAATACGCTACACTAGATGGGCCCCTGGTGAACCAGGTGCATCTACTACAATGATTCTGTCAAGAAATGACATTGCGGGACAATTTGAATGGCAGGGAACCTGGGCGGGTTCAGCTAACGACTATCCAAAATACGCTTACTCATTCATTTGTGAAAAAGACGCAGTAGGTAAATAAACACGTAATTAAAAACAAAAATTTTATTTTGAAGCATAAAGCTTTTGTGTTCTCCATGCAAGTTTGTATGACACGTTTATGCATACACATATAGTCCCTGGTGGCATCACTCAGTAGAAAAAGGTGAAGTCATGACAGTTTCCCTAAGTAAGAATATTTCCGGAATATTAGCAACCTTTTACAAGACAACGAGGACGTTCCTATGTGAAAAACACACTTCTTTCAAATTTTCAAGAAAACTAGGAAAGTAAATGCAACTGATAAAAAGTCACCATTATTAAATGTTTTAATCGTAATTGTATGATGAAATGCTGAGAAGTTATAATAATACTGATCTATTAAACAGCAGAATTGTCTGTGTTGTAACAGTACAATCATGCGAGGACGAAATTCCCGGGGCAGGTGAACTTTTTTAACGTATTTTAAATGTTAATTTCGACTATCTTTCTTCGATATTATACCCTATTTTTTGCTTTCAAGGATCCAAATGCTGAATGGTTCTACATCTACCTAGGGGTTTTAAATTAAGTTGACATACATCATCAAAACTACATCAACAGCAATGTTAAAAAAGAACAGTTTTTCTACAGTTAAATTGAATTTATAAACTGAACAAAATTAAGCTTTTTTTATAATATGACCAAAACTTTGTATCTTTTAGACACTTGCGTACGCACTCGAAATCGTGGTAGGGACTACGTAGGAAAATTAGACTACACCATATCAGGAATCACTTGTCAAAGATGGATATCACAATATCCACATAAACAGAACACATATACGGGACGGTACTATAAAGATAAAGCAAATGGACTTGGAAATCATAACTATTGTCGTAACCCGGATGGACAACGTGAAAGGCCATGGTGTTATACCACGAAAACTAAAATGAGATGGGAGTATTGTGATGTCAAGTTGTGCTAGAAACACCTGTAAAGAAACGTCACTAATACAACGTCACTAATACAGAAATCGTATTACGCGCTGCAGAATAAAGGGAAGCAAAACGTATTATCAACTCTGACTTTATTAGTTTATGTTATGTTCCTACCTCGTAAACACAAATTGCATTTTATTATGTGGATTGATGCCACTATTCAATTTTATAAATTTGTCTCCTTTTCTGAAAAATGAGATTGTTTGCTGTGTAGTAATCAGAAGCCTACCGTAGAATGACACGTTGCTGATGTTTCATCATCCGCTCTGTAAAATTGCGACACGCATCAGGGGGCCTACGACCTCATGGTCATGTGAGCATTTATTTGTACATAATTTATAAACGGTACGTTTTAGTACATGTTGATAGTTCTATCTGAAGTGTTATATGTAGCAATCTTTAACAATCGCTAGCACATGTATATAAATTATTCGCTTTTATTTTTATATTACTATATTTTATATCCATCAAAGTATTTCCAATATTTTATTAAAGGCATCTTCGTTGCAATATCATCTTCATTTTTGTTTGAAGTGTTGTAACAATTACAATTACACATGGAATGCTATTCATGTACATATATATATATATATAACAATTTTGAAGATCACATTTGACAATTATCAAACATTTTAACAATTATTAAAGATATAAAATCACAATTTTATACAAATGACAGGATCAACAACATTTCCGTGGCTAAAACTTAATAGCAGATACCACTGATAATACAAAAACCTGAAGAAATAATATAAATATAAAAATATCTTTAAATGAAGGATACATTTATGCTGGCAAGAATATTTATAATTATTAAAATCCCCTATGCCTCTATACTGATTACTATCTTTGATCAAAAATGGGATAAAGTCGCACAATGATACAGTTGCATGCATTACCAAGTATTCAAATTACAGCAGCGAGAACTGGACCAAAATAGAACTATAAATCTAGCTGTCACATAAGTGAAGTTATGAAGCTTTAGTGTAATTATCACAATATTTGATCTGTTGTAGTGCAGAGGTTACTTCCTTAAAATCAGCTGTTCCAAATTTCAAACGTGAAAACACAATTAACAATTCTTCAATAGGTACCTATTTGGAACTACTTGTCAACATTCAATCTTGCAATAAGCAGCAGAGCAGGAAAAAAACTACTAAAACAAGTCCTTTAAGATTCTATCGATATCAGGTATTCTAATAATATCAGGTATTGGTATATAACAATGCCTTATTTCGTACTCTGTACAAATAACATTCATCTTTTGTGGATTACTTTCCTTAAAAGTCTAATAATCCCAAATTTCTAATGGCTTTATATTGATCAGGTATTTCCATTAAAGCATTCAATGCGAATACTGACTCCTGATTAAGATGTTTTCTTTGAGCGTCAGCCATGGTGTCATGAAAGTTTACAAATTGGAAATTATCAAATTGTCTCTTAGGTAACTGGTCATCAAATTCATGCATCATGTCCCACGGTCCATCACCAACACCAACCATTATTATTGAGAGTGGCCATTTAGAAGCTTCTACTATTGCCTCTCTTGTAGGACGCTCACTTGTGACCTGCCCATCTGCGACTATGACCAGAATATGATACTGTAAACAAAGATGAATGTATTAAGTAATAATACAAAAAAAACTTATTATATAGCAGCGTTTGGTATCTCCCAATGATAAAATAATTTATTAATTGATGACTGTTTAAATTTCCTAAACTGTACATTTCCCAAGTCCTATTCAAAATGATATAGCATAGGTGATGATGCTTACTATAAATACACAAAGATATGGCAAGGAACAACATATCTCTGTCATCTGCCTTTACATGTAAGTGTACATGTATGTGTCCATAGCATAGTTGTCAGCTCTTCAGTGGTTTATTACGAACATATTCCCATTAGTACTTACAGATTTTGTTTGCCGTACTATATCAATGGCTTGGTATATCAATGGAGCAAAATTTGTAGGGCCACTGAGTCGAATACCCTGAGTTATTTGAGAGTAAGCATCTAATACATCATGAAAGCCACGACAGAAACCCTGTAATGGAATGTATATTACAAACATGAGTACAACGTATTAATAAGGAAATGAAGCAACATAAAATGTTATTAATTTCCTATTAATTACGCCTAATTACAATGCATCAAAATTCTAAACCTCACACTGAAATATTATTAAGTAGAGATGAGGCAATTAATCTAAAAAAATTCACATGGCAGCTAAACAATGTTAACAAGTACATCTCCTAAATAGCATACCTCAGCACGTAATGGGAAAACAGTTCTATCCTTTGTAGAAATATCTCCAAAACCAAATGCAGGAATAATGCCATCTTCATCAAATGGTTCTAGGGTTTCTCCTAGGATCATTATCACCTAAAGTCAGACAGGTATAAATAAATGTACATAATATTCAGTGCATCAGCTATGATCAAACCAAAATTAAATTGAGATGAATCAATCAATATTCAAATTAATTAGCTAAAGGATTGCTACAGTCTAGCTAATGCAAACAAGAATTAAGTTAAGTTTCAAAATAGTTGTGCTCTAGTGAACAAGGTAAAATGTCTCATATGCATATATTTAAGGTGGACTTTGATAATTTTTATCTTAGAAAAATTATCCTAATGTTGTTACCTGCTGATACGGGTTCATTCCCCCTGAACTAATAGTATGTAAACTTTTTCCACCAAATGAATTGCGTCCTTGATTCTGATTACTTGCTGTATAATCGATACCTGTGATAATGATTAAGATTTAAAGTAAGTCTAAAATAACATTTGCAATTGGGTAATTATTATCAAGTTACATTACCTGAAAGACCAACAAAATTGTGGATCTCATATTTTTGATTTGCTGTTAAAAAGAAATCATGGAAATTTCATGTTTTCTAACTTTTATATTTAAACTTAAAAAATGTAGAAATTTGGTATTTTATGTGTGAAGTTTATTAATATGAATAAGTTTCAACTTTGTATATGCATAGAATTGTTTTAATTATCATATTTTTTTCATAATTATTATTATGCATTC
>JAOXYB010038851.1:0-13325 GCA_028565635.1 Phoronis ovalis | reverse complement strand
CCCAAAGATATCAAATCCACCTTCAAACCTTGATTACAGTGAGTTGGTCACGGGAACCCCGGATTTGCCTCTACTATTACTGAATGTGACTCATATATAGTTTTACCGCATTTAACACAAATAAGAAAACCAAGTGTCCTGTATATAATAGCGAGCAGTGTGTCATACGTCGCTCATATTTGCAGATACCTACATCAAAAATATCTGATCAGATGTGCATCTCACATGTGAATATAGCTATCACTGTGACGTAGGGATTTTCTAAATTCAGATAACAAATCTGATTTAATTGTACTCGTCGTTAATGGGTAATTATCACCGTAATCTATGAAACAAGGGGCATTTTAAAAAATTCTGAAATTGGAATCTTTTTAAAAATTATTTCACTCAAGAGAAAGGCTTCCTTTTTAAAGTAAACGTAAAAAGGTAAACCTGGTGATAGAATGCGTATTCAACTGCATCGTTTTTAGAACAGTGCGCGTATTTTCAGTAATTTAGCAAGCTTGATATGTGCATTGTCTATACATGTACATTTATTGCATAATATGTTTAATTTCCCCAATATTATTATTTGGGTTTTATCGCAACAGGTATTGTAAACTGTCGAGCATTATTTAAATGACAACAGTATTTAATTTGTTAGATCTCTAATGTGAGAAATAATTTAAATCATAATTGAATAAAGAATGTACTGTGATATCACATCACTATTATGACATCATTATCATAAAGTTCTGTCTGTGTATCACGGGTGTAATTTAGTCTGTCGTAATTCCGAATATACTTTGGGACATTAATGTGCAATCAATCGGGTACATATTCGATTTTATCTCCTTCTGAGATATTAATATAAGTGATTTAATTATGAATACATTTCAGTATCTTTTCCCGGACGAAAGTTTCAAACATTTTACCATTATCACCCAGGCTCGCATTAGTTTTGACTACTGAGTACTACTGAGTGTTGACTCAGTTTGTCATAGTTGAGTTTTTTTGGTTTCCGATTATGTAACACAGAGGGTATTATATATTTTTGTTTTATAATATATACCTTAGCGGTGTTACACTCGTGACACCATATCACTCACGATGATGATGTCCGATTGATGTTGGTAACGTGGTGTCCTCTGTCGGCTGCTACCCGCATAGTCTGCTATAGAGAACTTATAACGGGGATTTGCAAAACACGATTTTTTCTAAAAATAGCACACAATTTCAGGATGACATGGGTGTGTGGGATAAACTTTAGTCTTAATTTCAGTGAGTAGAACATGTGATTTCAAAGAAACTTTCTTTCTATATTTGGTTTATATCTACCTATATTTTACTACGAAAGTATAAAACGATCTTGTCGTGAGCGTGCTGATTTTAGCTTAGGAATGAAGTAAAACACAACAAGGTTGTAATGTATAACTCAGACTCATGACTGTTTTTCATTAATAATTTCAAAGATAGATTTACAGAAAGAAGATTGAAACTTGACCATCAGGTGTAAGAGCTTAATTCAGAAGCCAGAAAACACGTAAACAATTGTATGGCTTGACCAGTTCATTCATTAGATAAAAAGGTATTTATTATAAAATATCGAAGGAAACTCTTGGAATTAAGTATCTGGATTACTGCCGAAGCACGTACACCTGATTTGGTCAGTGTGTAATTAAGCTTTGGCCAGTCAATGAGCAATGAACTCTATTAAGTACAAAGTAACAAACATGTCCATTGATTATGGATATCAATTAATTTTTAAGAAGGGAAAAACCAAAATGACTAATTATCAATACAACAATATCTACAATGGCACAAATTGTGAGAAATCAGTGAAATATTGTTTTATTCAGTACATGCAAAGACTGCGCTGAACTGAAGCAGAGAGGAATCAGTCCATCAGAAATGTATACAATATCACCAAATGATAACAAGGAGAAGATTGATGTTTACTGTGACATGGAGACAGATGGTGGTGGCTGGACAGGAAGTTTTATCAGCATCTACATGGCAGTTCGATAGTTTATACATATCCCGGGATACATATACACCCAGATAGTCTCCGCATATTTGTGTTGTCAAAGCTGCGGTTTATTTGTCCTGATTGAAAATATCTCAACTGTATCCACGGTATGATAAAAAGTAACATAAATCAATCCATTGTTTTTCATGCCATAGTGGTTATGCTTCTCCAATTTAGTTGCACTGGGTGAAATGACTTTGTACAGTCATCGGTTCCCTTAACATTCTTGTATATAGTTTGTATCTTACTGTACTATTATATGAACTATTAAGTTCGAAATAAACTTGTATCAATACCGTATTTGTGAATGTGAATCTGGCCTTTATTTTATGTAATATGTTCACAATTTATAAGCAATACGATATATCTCTCAATTAGGTCTTCCAAAGACGACAAGACGGTTCAGTTGAATTCAACCAAACTTGGAATTCCTACAAGGTCATTTAAATGGAGCGTTCTGGTTAGGTAAATGAAACCATGTGATGGAATAATGACAACTAATCTGAGGAATCCAGTATATCTCTGTTGTTACATCTTTTCAGTTTTGGAGATTACTCAGTAGAAGCCTCGTCAACAAACCGTTTGATTGCTAATCTTTTTGGCCCGGGAGGTTAAAAAGACAGAGCTGCTTACCTGTCGCGTAATTACTTCTACACATTGGCAGCTTTTCATGCTGGATAATTTAGTTAAAACACCTTAGGATAATAGCAATGTGTTTATAGTTTTAGTGGAAATATGGACGATGGCAGTTTCGGTTCACAAGCCGAAAGTTAATTTCCAGCTATGTACAATAATACGTTTAGCAGTTTTTCATAATCCTATTTATTTATATTGCAGGTAACGACAAGCTTCACCGTTTGGCCACTGTCAAGAAGTGCACGTTACGTGTAGATCTGACGGATTGGAAAGATAAGAAGACACATGTCGTTTTCCAAGAATTCACCATCGGTACTGAGACTGATAAGTATAGAATTGTACTTGGAAGTTTTTCTGGAAACACAGGTAATTAATTTTAGATTTGTACTCAGTAATTTTAAAGTTGCAGGCAACATTTAAATGGCAGTAGCTAAACACATATACATGATATTGGAACAAATTCTAAAAAAAATATCAAAATTGCATATAATTCGTTCTGAAGTTAGAGGTTGTTTTGTCTGTGTAATTTGAGATCGAGAAGCTATTATATCCTTTAATACTCCAGTTTATGATGTCACATAAGAACTAGATTTGCATGGATTTTATATGGTAATAACTAATGCATGTAAATATAATTCTTCTATAAATTAGACATCAATAATTTTACAAAGTGTTACGGGATATAATGAATTCTCGCATAGAAATGTCATAGCACACACAGAACACCTATAATTTCAGAACGAAGTATACAAGTTACTTTTGTTCCAATATGATATGCAATCTTGCCGTTCAGTCAGGGCTATATAGAGGATATATCATTGAACTGTTTGGAAAACCCAGTGAAAAATGAAAATACAGCTTTAGTGAGCTGTATATAACGATAATATTGTAATACATGTTCATTTAAAAAGGCCAGTTTGCACTATTGCTGTTTTTACAAGTTGTATTATATATTAATTACTTGATTTGCTTTTGGATCGTTATCATATAACTATAGAAACATACCTGCTAATATATATAAAGCTTGAAATTATTTTTTAATTTGTAACCCATGCCTTACCTCTTTACCGCTTTAGTGGCTAATTCCATGAGCACTTTTTGCATGAGACTCATTGACTAACAGTAAAGGACACAGTTTTTCAACCAAAGAAGAAGACAATGACGCGCAACCTAGTCAAGCTTGCGCTGGTGCTAATGGTGCCGGTGGTGGTTGGTGGTGCAATCGCTGTAGCTATGCCAACCTCAATGGCTACTACTACCCAGGACCACAATATACTCGTCCCTTTGGAGATGGTGTTCGTTGGTCCACCTGTCATGGCCATACTTATTCACTGAAAAACTCAGAAATGAAAATATGACCTGCTGGATTTAAGCCATAAGAAAACAATTTGCACTTAGAGGTTGAAAAGTCCATGGAGACTGTAAATAAATTATCAATGAGGTATACATGGTAATTTCTTATAATGCTCTGGAGTCGTACTTACAACCGACAAAATACATTGTGCCTTTACTTATTTTAATTGCATTAAGATTTTACAAGTGTTGGTAAACACAAGTTTACTTTTCTGTTTAACTCTCGCAGCCCTCAAAATACATTCCGATGTTACTTATTTTTACTTTCAATAGCATTTTACGCAGTTTGATAGAATAAGTTTATGATTAATCATAAATATTTTATGGCTGCCTAGTTATAAATTAAGTTTTGAAAATTTGGACAAAAGTTTTCTTTAATTGCTATAGCATATAAAAACAACTGCTCAAGCGCTCTTTACAAAGAGACATTCATACATTCATTTTTCCAGTTGAATTGATGTATAATATAGAATAATATATCTACTGAATAATTTGAAAACTTGGTTTTTCTACAGCACGTACATGGTATTTTAAAGAGAGATTACAGCTTTAATTTAATTATAATGCAATTGAATAGTAGTTTCGCGAGTATTATATATCTTCATAAAATCACATGAAATAGTGGGTAAATTAACTGAGAGACTATCCATAAGAAGATTATTATCACATAGGTGCGGTTTTTACTTCCTTGCTTGCATTTTAGCAAGGCTAAGTTTTATAGTTGCAGCGATAAAATCCGTTATCCATGTTGCCATTCAAGTAGTATTTCCTCTATTAAAAGTCTATATTTAATAAAAAAACTCTCCAATGTTTTTTAAACCTGAATATGAGGTATACGAGGTGCTTTGTACGTTTTTGTGTCTGTGACCAAGGACATAGAAAACCGCACTAAATCAGGAAACGTTAGATTTCTATATGTAACTAGAAGTCACTTTTGTAAAATAAAGTAGGCACCAAACTTCAATGTATCTCTGTATTAATTTGCAGCACGTAATATCAGTTTCAGTGCTGAGAAAAATATTAGTATAGCTAGTGTCAGGTTATACACCTGTTTAGAATTTAATAGTTCTTCTATTCCATACTGTTTTTCAAGGGCTTGATTACCTAATATATGACTGAGTTCCTACAACAATGTAGATCTAATTCTACTATAAAAATATATTCAACTACATATCAGTAATAACGATTATGTGTAATAACACAGTAATGTAAAACTTTAAAAATTCTACAACGCCACATTATTTTAATTACATTAATATTGAATTGCATACAATGGCATTATTCCACCTAAAAAATTCTCAAGGCTGATATCTGCATAGAGCTGCAGATACCCAAGGCTGATAACCGCACCAAATAGTGTTCCTGCTGTTTACACCAGTTTCCTTTCTTATGGAGCCTGTATGTGGATCGTAGGAAATTTGAGTGACTATCTTGACAAACGTTTATTTACAGAAAGACTAGTCACTTCTATGTAATCAAAAACAAAATGTTTACCTAAATCACATGAATTTTGTGATTGTTTTTCTTATGTGAAGAGTACTAACCATATAGTTCTTTGTTAGCTTCATGTTGCCAGTTAAAGATAAGGAAAAACTTTATTTGAGACCCTCGATTGTCACCATATATTATTCAGAGATAATCTTTTTTGCTAACTTATCATGCATGCACATTTGTCCTTCGATGGGATGTATGAAACCTATTTATTTTTTTACCCGTGGAGCTGTGACTAACCACCTTTTAAATAAACAGGACAGTGAATATGGGTTAAACGAGGGAAATCGAAGATTTGTTAATGCGAAGATTCCGAAAACTATCAAAAAAAATAAAATAATAATCAGTCACCAAACCATTGTGCTTTGCATATATTCTGAATTATATTCTATTACTATGTATATATCAAAGTGCATATTATGTTACAAGCTGAAATCATGTCTTATCGATGGTCTGAAAAAAATTAAACGGTCTGTCGCATGCAATGCACAAGAAATATGAGCAACTCACGAAAAAGGTTTTTTAGTTATTCTTATAAATGTTCAGCTTGTGCTTAAGTTCCTTAGCAGATCTGATTATGACTATTATTTTATCACGACCAGCCCTCAACATTTATTTTGCTGTTCACAGATGTTAGAAATTTTATTAGTATGGAACTGCGAGTGAACCGCAACTACCGTGTACCTGTATTTCAATAATATTTAATGGTTAATCGGCGCAGTTAGCTATTACAGTGGTTGTTATCCGTTGCTACGTATAATATCTGCCATATTAAATTTATTCGAGGACCGCAAATGTGAGGTGTCGACAGACGATGACAAACGATATCGATTGAATTCAATCAAGTTTATCAAAAAATGTATAGTTTTAATTCGGTTTTGTTTTAATTATACATAAAAATAATACTTTGAAAACACATACATTTTTAATATGGACTTGTCAATATGGACTTGTCGACAAAACGTGTAAGATTACTAAGCAAGTTCATCTACTATCTAATAAGCAATTTCAAAACTGAGTTGTTATTGCGAATCAGGTCAGTTAAACAAAACAATACTTTGAAAAGGTTGTCGAAATTTTTTATAAGAGATATTTTTTTTTAGAAACGTGATAAAACGCCTTTAGATTTCTCTTTACTCTTGTTTTAATTCAGGGGTGCACATTGGGCTAATTAGCATTCAACTGCGGCATTTAATATATACAAAAAAGACCAACAAGACAAATGACATAACTATAAGCCATATTCTTTGTTTACTACGCTTCCATGCAAATAGTCCTGCAAGGAAAGTTACAATAGGCCCTGCTATACATGTAGCATAATAACTTTGCTTGCTACAACGCTTTCCTGTTACACACCAGTTGGCAAAATGCTCGCAATTATTAGAGAAAAAATCGTAATTTTCCATATCCAATTTACTTTCGGCTCTTTTTACAACTTCTTTAGCGTCATATCTTTCTGTAAAAGGGTCAGTTTCTTTATAGAGTTCTTGGTCACCAAACTTGAACTCGTCTTTTCTTATTGTTGCTTTATTACCAGAACAGTATACAGATGTTTTCGAGTCGTCACTGTTATAGTGGATCACGCCGAATGTTTCTAGTCTAAGATTCACTGAAGTCACAATCATGTGATGTTTTAGTACAAACGTGCCAGATCTCCAGATATGATCCCCACGTTTTAAGTCTTGTAGATTTTGAACTCTGCGTGCTGCCATGTCAGGTATGTTTCCCTCTAAAAATAAATACATTCTTGTTTGTTTTCAATGGCTAAGGATAAAAGGAGCTTTCATCCTCAGTCTGTGTATTTATCACTAAATGGAGTATTATAGTTACTCACCAGTCTGTTAGTGCTACGTACCTGTTAGTTGAGAAGGTACGTAGCACTAACGGGTGAATTTAGTCAGACTTGTTACTCACCTAACATGGGGTGAGTATTTACATTGTACTCGTTAACACAGTTATTACAATGCCCAACCCTAGAAACGAAACTGATAGAGATATAAAGGCGTACAAATACTCTAGTTTATGTACACAGTCTAACAATCAAAAGTGAACAAGTTTTAAACTGTTTTTCGCCTCTCGTATAAGTTATAAATTAATATGTTGCGCAAATGTTATTAAAATAGTATAAAAAATAATTTATTTGCTAAAATGCCTTTCACTCCTGTGTTTATTAAACATGGTATCCTTCCCAAAACAGGCACATTTTTTCAAAATGAATTCCATTAAGTCAACATCCTAATAATGGAGTATATCAAAAATTATTGCTGAGAGTTAGTTTGAGAGTTTGATTTTATCATGCTTTCCAGTTTAGATCACTCCAAGTAGTTTTACTGCAAACATTATACTTCTATATAATTAGTTACGAATTAAATTCGTTGTTTTAACGTTGATATCACGAAATTATAAGCAAGTTAAAAAGGCGCCAAAATTGAAAGAATTTTTAAGCAATTAAGAAATATTCGCCGCTAATACTTGGCGGGAATTCAATTGCGTCCATTTATTTAGGTGTTTAGTATCAAGCAGTAACGACGATTACTGAAGGACACCGGGAAGAAATTTCACAAAACTATCGACAAGGACTTGACCACTTTTGTATCCGCGTCCGTACCTGCCTCCCTTCCCGCTCCATATCTGTGGTGACGGAGGAACCGTACGGCATGAATCTGATTTCACTTTACAGTTATCTCTAATTCGGCATTCCAGTTTAAATCTTGCAAGTAGTGTGAGTGTGTGACTTACCAAAGTTATGTCTAATTATGCTGCTGCAAAAATGTTCCGGTATGGACATGTACCACTGGCTGAGTGCTTTAGTAGAAAGAGGGTAAGTAAACAACCCCTAGGAAAACTATGTAAACTATTTCGAAACCACAATATGTTATTAGGGTTGCTATAAGGGAGCAAGCCTATTGGTTTTGTGCGATTTCTTTCTTCTCTTTCTTCTAATTTTCAGCAAGCTATATCTCGAAGATGGTTACAGCAAGGAACTTGATACTTAATGTGTGACATCCCTGGGTAGGCAATTGTTGACCTTGAGGTCTAAAGGTCATTTGGAGGTCAAAGGTCAAATTTTAGAAAAAAAATCAAAATGTTCTAAAATGATTGTATTGAATTACAACGAAGCATTTTAGATGATCTTTGAGAAGATTTCGGTACTAAAAAAAATAATTTTTTTTTTGGCATCTTTTCAATTTGATTGTCCAATATTCACTAAGCCATATCTGGAAGTCTGTTGTAGTTAAGAACATGATATTTGAGGTTTGACATCCCCATGGTAGGCCATTGCTGACCTTGGGTCACAGGTTAAAATTCAAAAATTGCTCAAAATATTCCAAATGATGGAATTAGGGTATAAAAAATGTCATTTTGATGACTTTTTATAATATTTATGTATTAAAAGGGGATTTTTTAAAGCATCTTTTAAATTAATTTTATGGAGGAAACATACTGCAAGTCATAGTGTTTAGTCCAATAGGCTTCTACTTTGACATATGACAGTCCGAAATGATGTGAAAGGGTCATCTAGGGGTCAAAGTTTAAACTCTCAAAATGACATAAAATTTTCAGAAAGCATAGGTCAAGGCGGACATTTTGAGGTTAAGAAGTCCCAAAGCAATGAATTTCTATTATTTGCTTAAAAGTTCAAAAATAATGTTAAAAGATAATTTAGAGGTCATGTGACGTTCATAAAAGTCAATATGAGCAACCCTGCCTTTGCTAAAAGGCTATCTAGTTTAAAATACTGATTGTCCGAGTGCTTTTTCTTTGAAAAACTAGACATGTGATTATATTTCAATTTATGTTTTCAGTTTTATTCAAATACTAGTATGACATTCGTGCAGGTAGACAATTGATACTATATAAAAGTATCTAGTTTGGAATCCTTGATCCAACTTATTGCTGGAAATGAATATCTATGGGTACTATATTATAAATAATTATTGATTTGTTTTCAAGAATGATTTAGGCACTAATAATTATAACAATTATTCGATCGCCCGGGTAAACATATGCAATATTTTTCGTGGAAAATTACACAACTGAAATCATGCACTATTACACAATTAATGCTTTTACACAAATTTAAGTATTTAAGCCTACTAATGTGTGGCCCTTTCTAAGACAGATAAAGTAGCCTTGACTGGTCTGTTTTCCTTTAATATTACTTTAGGTACTTTTAGACTATTAGTGAGTGTTGTACGTTCCTCTAACCACCGTCAAACTCCTCTTAAACTTGTTTACATAAACAATAAAGAGCAGAATTAAAGTTTCTTTGGAACATTATACTGTTACCTTTGAAATGTGAAAGTTGTAGTACATCTTGTTTTTTTTCTATTTGGGCCTGGTTGTGTTAGGATTTAAATTACACTGCCGAAAGATGACGCGTATACTTCACAAACGGCGGAAGTATAGTCATATGGTATACACCTACAGTTTGTATACATTCCAGAGTGGGTTTCTTGAAACTTATTGTATCCTAAGTCTATAACATGCAATGCACTGCGTTTATGATTAAATTTAGACTAAGCTTAGACTTTACGATACACTTACTACCGAAACACGTTCGAGAAACCCACTCCAGGATCGCTAAAACATTCAACTTGTGCGTATTTGAATTGTAAAAATGCTTGAGAAAATGTAACTAAAGTATGTGAAATTTTGTTTCATGAAGCTATATCCGAGGACCCTCGTACATTATCAGTGACATATATAATGATTGTCATCAAGTAAAAGAAATAATGTTCTATATCATTTGAATAAAACTTGATGGAATATAAAGCATACTTACATGTATTATTTAATGACACCACACAATATGTAAAGTTACAGACATTTCAACATAAAATATCATCAACTCGCAAAGATATATCGACAAGTTAAAGCGATGAAATACCGGGAGACTTGCAAATTCACATTCACCTAGAAATTGCAAATTCACGAATTCGTATATTGCTAGATAAGCAAGTAAAAATATTGCACGAATTTTTTTAGTAAGTAAACCCGGGCTACTAAGGTAAGCATACACGGCATCTCTGAAATGTTCATGAAAGAATTTTAATAAAGAATTAAATGGCGGTTAATGTATATAACATTCGATTCGTGTCCATATGAATGAGCCTTTAGTTTTGGTCTGCTGGTGTCAGTGTTATTTAACTCTGCTCAGATGTTTAATCGAGTAAGAATTATACATTTTATGCTTGAAAAAACAAAACGATTTCGTATTTTCAATGAAAATCCCTGAGCATTATTCACAAGAATATTTGTTGTTGGATACGCTAGTTCAACGAAAACCCATTAAGCGAAAACCTACTTATGACTATAGTAGCAAAATAAATACTAAGGAATTATAGAATATCATACCGCTGTTTTATTTAAATATAGGTATCTTTATATGTTGCAACATGCATAAATATCGATTACTATATAAGTATATATTTCACATACACGGGGACATTTAATTATAACAATCCTATTTACAGTTAAAACACGCTTTTTGTACCACAATATCAATAAAAAATCGATACATGTAACTCTTGGTAAAACATCTGTAGATTAATAGTCCAAATCCCAAAATGCATACAGTTTATGCTGCTTTAGAGTTTCCACCTTGTTTCTTTCCTTTCTCGTCTGCACTGAGTTGTGACGTAGCTGCTGCATTCTGGGGCTTTGTTCTTCTGGCAGATTTTGTAGATTTTGCTGATTTTGTAGATCTAGTACTTTTCGATGAGTTTGGTTTCTTGTCGTAAACAACTTTATCCATATTACACAATGACAATTTTTCTTCCAATAATCCTGGTTTATTGAAAGGAAATGCGCTGTGCATAAACATTTCTACGAACTCTGAAAGAAAACATGGAATGCGTTTGTTGAATAATCACTGTATATATACGTTATGCAAAAGATTGATGTACCGTCATGTACACATTCAGTATCTAACGGATATGAGGAACAAATGATGAAATCGGAGAACGAGATGGTGTATCCTACAGGTATAAGCCAGTTTATTTATTAAATGTGTTTGCTTTTATTTCTGTCAAATACTGTCAGTCTTCTATAAGCTGAAAATATTCTCAGCAAGAGGGCTAAAGGATGGTGTGGTCACCAATAATTAGAATAGGATACCAAGAAGCGAAAAAATGGCTTTTTGTTCCTAGAACGATATAATTACTTGTTTATGGAAGGAGGCAATATATAATCTCCCCCAAAATCTGAGTATTCCTAGAGAAGAAGGTTTGCTGTACTTTCTGGTATAAAGACTCTCTGTAATACATTGCTTTCTTCTGGAATGCATCCATAGATCTTAATAGAAGTTTCTTTCATTTTATTGTGCTTAACAATGTAACCGTGGTACTATAAAATATTTCACTGAAATACTCTTCAGTTTTGTTAAAAAAGATTTCCTTTGTAAACATTTTTTTGAATAAGGGTATCCTTTTTAAAACCACCTTTACTTGTTACTAGCAGGATCTCAATTGTAAACAAATATCGTTTTTCTAATAACCAATATCTTTTTCAGAAATAAAAAGCTTCGTCAATAAAATGTTTTAAAAGATACACGTGTTTTGTGTTGTTCCAAATATACCTTGATAACTAAATTTTCCATCACCATTTTTATCGTACACCATTAGCTCTTCAAGCAGTGTGGACGCCTCTATAGGGGTCATGTTGTTACCCACTGTTAAGACAGCTCTAAGCTCTTGCAAGCGTATGAATCCTTTACCGCACTTATCTATTGTTCTGAACGCGTCAATTAGTTCCTCGTGTGTAATGGCCAGTGAATTTATCGTGTCTAAATTGTCCACTAGTTCGTCGATCTGAAGCTTACCATCACCTGTAAGTATGACGTGTAATGGAAATAAACAGAGACAAAAACTACGAAAATAGTAAGGTACAAAACATAACAGCAGTTACTTGGGTTGAGGCTAAAGGCTCTAATTGCATGAATAGAGATGGCTGGCCTTACCAACTGAACAGCGTGTTCGACCATGATGATCACCACCCTGCCATCTGGTGGCGATAGTTTTCAGATGGAAGAAAATAAAATGTTAGGTTAAATATTTTTTGGTATTGTAAGAATATGTATAATCGACTAACAGTTTTTAGCTTATATATATACAATATATGACCGTTTCGTATAGAAATAAAAACGTGTTCAGTTCTGATAAAACTCCATTAACGTAGTTTTACCAATCTTAAATGTAATCTAAGAGCCCGGGTCTAAGACGTACAAGCACATTTAAGCAATAATCAGTAGCTTTGTTACGAAGTTATTAGTAAGCAATTTATAGTATGATGTGATATATAAAACTCTGAAATGACTTGCACTTCAAAAAAATGCATTGTCTCCTCCAAGGTAACCAGCTGCATTAATGACGGTACAATGAAATCAAATGATGTGCTTGTAACCTGTTTCCCAGGGCTATTGTAACACTACTTCAATAGCTAGCAAAAATTAGCAAATCGTTTCAACTTTTCAATACCTAAACGAAAATTCACAGAAAGCATATTTACCGTTTGTATCAAATGATTTTCTAAGGAATTCCACACTTTCATCACTGATACACATGCCAATCTCTCGTAAATATTCACCTAACTCCACAGCGTCTATGATACCGTCATCATTAACATCATACTTGGAGAGGTATTCCCGTAAAGCTATGGAGAAATAATGGCATATGTTAAAACATATTCTTTCTTATACCAGTAAACGGCATGTGTATAGATAACCTAATATTGCAGAGAAATTTCCATCATGTTCCTGTAGTACTTGTATCTCCATATCTGAGGGCATTTACTCTGAGAATAACCCCATCATATCTTCAGCGTTTTAAGTATATAT
>JAOXYB010038840.1:0-13331 GCA_028565635.1 Phoronis ovalis | reverse complement strand
GCTATCAATTACTTAAACGTTTATTTGCATACATTTGTAAACACAAATGAAAAACAAATAAAAGGTGGGTGTACCTGTAAAATCAACTTTTATGCTTCATAGATTGACATGCTTCAGTAATAACTTACGTTAATTACAATGATAAAGACACATAAATATGCCCCTAAATATGCTCAATTTTGTAAAGTAATGCAAATATGTTGGCAGTACCGATTATGTCAAATTATCCTTTTGCTGCATGCAAGTAAGTAAACAACAAATAATGATTTATTTCCACGCTTTCCCTGAAAGTATTGAATTTTCTGTTCCATTAATGACTATATCGTATCCATTCTGTATACAGCTCGTCATATTCAGCAGGAACTATCTAGTCAAAACCACAAAGCCGTTAACAAGCAAAATGAAAGATAGATGAACAGTGTTTTGAAGAGACTTGTAAAGGTATAATTATAAGAATTTCTGTATTTTTATTATGTTCCGTTTCCATAGTTACGTATTCCCATAGACGTTGAGTATATCTAACGAGGCGAAGGAAATGCTGTATTCAATATATAACCGTAGGCGTGCGTGTTGATTTATTCATGAGGAATATATCTCAGAAGAATTCATCGTTAGCAAATTAGAATATCAAGTAAATGTTAAATGATTTGATTTCAGTAACTAGGTCTGACACAGGCATTTAAGAAGTTCACTACATAACGCTTGTTACTATTAATTCAATATTCCTGCTTTTGTGTGACGGAATATATATTTCTTCGCTTTTGATTGTAATGGTACAGTGTAGATTTCTGTATATTTTGTAACGTGGTGAAAAATTAAGCGCAATTCACACTGGAATTCACCTGCACTACGTCATGAATAACTCATTCTTGCTTGTAATTGTTTTATCGTGTGCGGTAATTTTTTTTCTAGGCACAAATTGTTAAGTAGTTCCATGAATTTTTTATAACCATTATTAATTTATCTTTCAGATTTGTACCTGATTGGGATAAACATTCAGTTAGATATAGCTTATTAGAAAAGACACCACACTGACAGTTTTCTTTGCCAAGAGAGGTTTTAAAAACAACGATATCTTAGAAGATCCGGAAGTTTTGAGTGGGATTTCTTAACTGTTGAGACAAGTTTAGCCATCAAGGATTTGACACTACGATGATCAGCAAAATTCTGATAGCACTGTTGGTGTGTTTTGTTGTCTCTAATATTCAGGCTTACCCTACTGTAAGTGAGGAGATCGATGATGTGGATGAAGCTTACCCTGCAAGAGATGAGATTAATGGTGATGTTGCTGACGAAATACTCCAACAAGAATTTTATGATGAGTTACTACAGTATATAAGTGACCAGTTAGAGGTGAGTTTATAATGTTTATGAAAATTCGATTGAAGTTCAAACTGTTTCATCACCGCGTAGTATGATGTAGAATCATATTCTCAGTGCGAGGGGACAGCCTGGTGCAATCACTTGTGTATAAAATTAAAGGGGGTAGGGTTTTTTTTATAGCAAAATAGCGTGAAAAGGGCGCATTTTTGAAGACTATGTGCAACTTTGAGCAAAAAATGTTACTTTTTATTGCCTTGGTGTTGTTTAGGGCCAATTTTTGCGACAACTTGATAGTTGGAATGCGGATATCTCAATTGCGATTTTAGGGATGTCTTGGGGGTTTGAAGTACAATTCCTTTCCTTCTCGAAAAACTATCCTTTTTTGCCTGCCTAAGTACCTTCCCCGGGGATGTCGAACTGTTATACATGCAAATTATCGGTTGATCGAGAGTGAATTACATAGGCAAACTCTCGAGGGAGAATTTAAAAGTGTATTTGCCGAAACCTTGCACATTTACATTTTAATTTTGTCTTCACTTGACAATAGCCTGTAAAACAAAATAACTTAAGATTTTATATTCAGAAAATTACACATTTTAAAAAAATATTTATTAAAAAAGTGATGTTCCCGGAAGCCCGAAGAAAGGGACAAACAAATATTTTCATAATATATAGCAATGTCAACATTTCGGAGTCACAGAATTTAATTATAAATATTTCCAGCGTTCCATATATTTATCATATCATCTACGTACCTTTCATAATAAACATGTGTAGGAAATGTTTCACTATTATTGCGATTTTCTAAGACTTCTTGACGATTATTTGTGCCTAGCACTGAAATGACTTCTTAGAAGACCATGTATAAGGATTCATTTAATTGACTGTTTCACTTTGAGACCTTTCACAAAAAGGATGCGGGGAGTAGTTTGCCGATGTTATTCGGATTATCTTATCATTTCCTAGGACTTCATGACGATATTGAAGCCATCATCATGATGACTTTTCAAAAGAGTGAAACACGAAGACATGTCATACAACAATGTTTTATAACCGAGATCGTGTAAAGTGTATTGATTTCT
This sequence comes from Phoronis ovalis, assembly GCA_028565635.1. Lineage (NCBI taxonomy): Eukaryota > Metazoa > Phoronida > Phoronidae > Phoronis > Phoronis ovalis. The sequence goes on along the minus strand of JAOXYB010038840.1, from coordinate 10,926 downwards.
GCCTATCATCAGCTTTCTCATTATGTGACATTTAATGAATATCATTGATCGAAAATCAACTTGTCACAAAATATTGTAGTTATTGATAAATCCGGACATAGGTCAAATGTCGCATTATTGTGAGTGCTTGCAAACTCATAATTATACAAATAATGAACAGTATCAAAGAGATGAAGCAGAATAGCATAGGAACTTTATGACGCAACTCATACATATTCATATTTTTTGTATTGGCTTTTAATACGACATGCTATTATTGTCAAAATAGACACGCTGCAGGTGACTTGTCTCTAGCGTAAAATATATTTATGTAAACATTATTATTTTTTCCCATAATGACAAATTATCTATAGCACATATTTAAGATAACTCCGTAATGTTTTGATTTAAATGTAGGAGCGGCTATATTTAATAATTTAAATGTTTCAGTTTTGCTTGATATTTAAAATGTTATTATTAAATGTGTTTAACTATAGTGGAAACATTAAAAATATAATTCCATGTTTAAAAGATAGTCAAATATAATACAATTAATGAGTAAAGTCATTTAAGGATTTTTATGTTAAATATTTCTGTCAAAATGTTTAATTGGCCGGTCGTTCTGAGCCATGCAGTCCAGCGAGCTTCGTTTGAAGAATTACGTGTAATATGCTGAAATCACACGTGTGTTAAAATTTAGTATTAGCCACAGTTTTCCTATTTTTTTTCTACTTTAGCTAGCATGTATACAGCACAGAGGACAAAAATAATTTGTAGCACGTTTTAATCATTTAAAACTTGAGATTGAAAATAAAGCAGCCATTTGAGGAAACTTTAGGCGCTACTACAAAACTTGTAACCTCGAAGTATAAGATGTGCATGCAAATAAAACAAGAACACCTATATATCCTATTACGCCTTTTAATCACGCCTACTTCCTTAACATTCCAATATACCAATATCATGGAGGCAAAATGTACTTGAACAATACATTTCTACAAATTAATCAATCGAACAATAGTCTATCGCATGAATGAAATCCTAATAAAGCAATGTTATATCACTACTTGTGGTAATGAATTTAACTGATATCTTTTAGTGTTTGGATCTTAGCTTTGTCTGATTTTAGTACCTATTTGATAGTATATTGTCGTCCCGAATGTTGTAAGTGTTAGAATTCAAAGGCTTAAAAATTAAATCATACCATGCATCTGACAGTGTTCTTAAATTATGTTTACACAATTTACCCCCGCTATATACGCATTTAAATCTAGCAACTATAAATAATTTTTTATCGACTATACAAGCTAATTTAAGCTTTAGCATTGATTTTCTTGCATTTGGTAATCGTTTCTTTACAAGAACAAAAAACAACAACATTACACATTGTTGTAATATTGTATTGTTAGCAGGTGTTACGCATAATGTTATTCAAGTCGTGAAATCCGCGCAAAATATAGTTCGTGTAGCTCCCGCGTGTAACAGTATGAATGTGTTTGAATACATTGTAATTCGGCTATGTAACGCTCTAAAAATATACATGTATTTTTAAAATAAATTGTTTTTGTCCAAAAGAAAGATTATAAAAATAGCTCAATTTTAAAATTTGTCCAATACATAGGTTAGCATAATTCTTTTGTTTAAAATCTAAGAAATGAAAAAGTGTATTATTTGTTTTAATAAATCAATTGACTATTGTAATTTTGTAAACCTACTGTTTGTTGATAATGATTTGTTTATCTTAGTCATTGAGGATGTCGCGTGGTTTCACGTTACGCTTTTTTAGGAACCGTCATTGGCTAAGAGGGTTAATTTCCAAATGTTTTATCTCTATGTTTTAGCGTTTTCTGTAAATTAATGTCACACCCCTTTAATTAGAATGACGCTATAGTTAGGTATGCTTTAATTAAATTTAAAAATGTCAAATAATAGCAAAATGTCATACAAATATGTTAATATTTTTCCTTTGATGAAAGCATTATTATTTGAAGCAGTTTAAGTAAACATGTACACAAATTGATTTTGCATATAGCATCTTACTCAGAGAAACACCACACAGAACTTTGTTTGTTTAGGCTACTTAAGAGTGTCTTTTACTTTCTTGCTGCACGCATTATCAAAATATACATTGAATTTTATTATTTCTTAATCATTGGTGTTGTGTGAACAATAATTCCTACAAACTAATCACATATTCCTACAAACTAATCACATATTCCTACAAACTAACGCATTTATTATTTTCAGTTCGAAATTCTAACTCTTCCTTTTTTTTGTTATGGAAAAATCGCCTATGGCTTGATTATTCATGCTAACACGCTTCATTACGTTTTCATTATCCTAATAGTACACAGGTCAAATCTTCCGCTAGGTGACGCTCTGTATAAATATACACTTTACAGTTACTTTTGTTTTTGTTCAAAAGACAGACTACAACAATAAAAAGCATTTTAAAACTTGTACAATATGTAGTATAATCCTAAGATTCATTAACATTTAAAATAGTTTAAACTATATTTTTATTGTAACATATTAAATTGACTATTGTAATCGAATGCACCTGTTCCTAGCTGATAATTATTTATTATATGTATCGATTATCTTGTTATGTGACTTTACAGTGTTACATATACGTCAGACGACGGACGCAAGGCGTTTTAACGCCTATTTTTAGGAACCCTTGTTCGATGAAGAGGGTTAATTTAAAAAGCAACTTTCATGTTCTACCTTATTTTTTGATATAAGTTAACATCAAGCCCGTCTACACTTTCAGATTCTTAATCTAGGATGACAACTGAATTTTAAAATGTCAATTCAAACTAAAAGGTCATATAAATATTTTATTATGCTTCCTTTTGAAACAACTTAAGTGAAAGTAAAAGTATATTGATTTTCGTATTTTGCTTAGGTAAACACCACATGCATATTTGTCGGTTTCGGCTACTTAAGAGGGTGCTTTCCCTGTAGGAGATCTCAGTTTATTGTTCCATACTAAAAACCTATTATTTTTAACTACTTAACCCGTCCTGTTTATGATAGTTAAAAACATTTATAGATGACACAGATGTACATGTAACACCATGCTATATTCAACTTTTATTTTTATAATATTTTATAATATATTTTCCGGTTGCATGCTGAAAGAAACAGTGCGACTATCATCAGGATAAAGTTCTCACTAAGGAGTTTATGGCTTACACCGACCAACAGTGTATTATATTCAATATACAACTACACAATGTATAGCTGCATTGTATCTTCATCTACATGATAACCTGTATAACATTATTTTTTGTATATTGCGTACAGAAGTCGTCACTAAATAAAATAAAGAGAAAAACATATAAAAGTAAACATTTTTGTTAATGTTAATGAATCGAACATTGAAAAGTTCAAAATAATTTTCTCCTTCTTGGACTACATTATGTTATTGTCATGTTTATTGCTGATAAATTCAGATATAGTTGACATTATTTATTGCATTATTTCTCAAGCATATTATATTAAAGCTGTTATTGTTAAGACTAACTGCGGTGCCTGGTTTTCGTCTATTTTAGATATACTAATGATAGCATTTGTCATTCCAAATATTGAAACGAATTAAGACATGAAAAACACACATTTTTGAGTGCATTTTATAGCTCTATTGCTATTTCTTGCTCTCCAGGGATCTCATATCTTGTGAGATAAACATGATTAAGTTGACGGATAAATAAGGATTTCCTCTCCTAGATATTAAAAACAAATTTATTTCCCAGTGACTGATGAACAGTATCGATGCATGTCCTGTAATGAAGTCACTAGTGGGTACTATAATTTTGTACCCGGATGTCACCTTGCAATGGAGATGTGAAATGAATTGTTTGTACGGAATGGACTCCTTTCCACGCTTTCTGGGGCTTTTCAAATTTTTTAGTTTTTCAAACTATCCGTCAAGAGAAGGTATAGAGTGGAACTAATTTTCCAAAGGATATGTTGTAAATATCCCTCTTCTTTCTGTACCTTATAAAATTCTGCATCCACCCTTTTATATTTTTAGAACCCGGTATCTGATGATGATAACTGGAAGCTGGACAGTAGTTGGCCGGAAGAAAACATAACTCTAGGTCAGGTGGCAGGAGTAGCGGTAGACGCTGATAAAAACGTTTATGTTATACACAGAGGAAATAAAGTCTGGGATTTATGGTAGGTGACCCGTTCTCGTAGCCATGCAGAGCTTGTATTTTTGAAAGTCCATAAAGAAGATTCATACAGTTATTATATTATATATACATTGTAAAATAATACATGATGTATCTGATACGATATTACTCTCACTTATTTAGACAATAAAATATAATAAATATAGCAATTTTGTAATAGCGACAAACTGGTGGCTTTCTTTTTAAAATCAGGCCGCGAATGGTAGTAGAGCTATTTTGATTCAACTTTTAATTATATTTACCCGTTTCCCGTGATGGGAAAACTTAATCTGTCTGATAATAAAAACACAATTCCGTATGTTTTACCTCAGTTTGTCCTTTTATAAGCAGATATCAGAACTTTGTCGTACGATGTAAAACAATGTGGCTGCAATACTCCTACGCTAATATACTCCCACGCTAATTAAAAAGTTATACATTTAAAAGGGTCTGTTTCTACAAATGCTGTGACAGAAAACACATGGAACAGTCAGTATGCATCTGCGTCTGTTGAACAAACAGCCTAGGATTATATTTTAATATCATATATCATACATTTTACAGACTCGATCTGCTTAGCAATTATCCAAGACGTATTGCATGTGTTTCAATGAAATAAATAATATAAAATTAGCTTGATACTAAATACTCTTCAACTATAAATTTAATCAGAACTGAATTAATTATACCTTTCCACAATGATGCTGTTCAGACTTTTATTTCTATATTTTTAGTAACCCTTAGTTACCACCGGGTAGAGTTATCAGTCCTTCTAACTATTACTGGAAGAAGCTACCTGATCTATATCCTAAATTAAAATATATGTCATTTTCCACAGGTCTTTCGATGAAAATAATAAATATATGGACAGAACAAAAGGACCTATACAACAAAGTCCTCTGCTGAAAATGGACTTCAACACTGGAGAAGTTCTTGAAAAGTGGGGAGAAAACATGTAAGTCTTAGAATGGACGTCACATATCTTATACATGATTTTAGACACCAATATACTGTCATAATCTAAATTGTTTAAATCATTTACTGAACATGTATTATTACGCATTTCCTGGCAGCTTTTGGCTCAATCACAGATCCCTGTTGTCAATCTGAGGGCTTACGGGAATATTAAATGAGATTAAGTATAATGTCGAAAGTTCTGTATAACAATGTTGTATATTCAGTAAGTGGCTGAAATAATTTATTATGATGCAAGTGTTAATGTTACGTTTGCGACCATTTTATTATTATGTATTCATTATGTCTACGCGCATGAATACAAGGATATATTTACATAATGGCGCCCGGGAGGGGTACTCAAGTTATTTTTTGGTGGGGGTGTGCAGCCCAGTTGAAAATTTTAGATTTGGATTGTATACTTCTTACTGTATTTTATGGATTGTAACCGTAAAGAAATTCAAAAATTTGGATTGCTACCCACTGCTTACAGCAAATAATTTGGATTAATCTTAGGTTTGTATCCATAAATAAATTTTGCCGGGAATTTGGTTTGTATCAGTCTATTTTGCGTAAAATGGATTGCTATACTCAGTTATTTTAAAATTTTGGATTACTACCCTTACAGTTCACAAAATTTGGATTGCTACCCTAAAATTTTAATAAAATTGGATTGGGCTTGCTACCACAAGGTAACATTTTGGATTGGGTTAGGCGGCACCTCACCGTAGTCAAGAAAACCTGGATAATGGCGTTAGTGGTATTACTCTCGACCTTGACTTTGTGTGGTGCCAGACTTGTTTCCTACAAGCTAATGCCATGTTCTGATGTGTACAACTACCGGATAGCAATAAATAATTATGTTCTAACACAGTCACTAACGTTATAGTCCATGTAGTGACCCTGTTATTATCTGAAGTCATATCCGATCATATGATAGTTAAAACGGTCTGTGTCTTTGATAAGTTTGCGGAGAACAATTACTTCGCGGTATAATTTCAAAACCCGGATTTTAAAGGCTGTAATACTTTAACATTCTACTAAAGTAAAAATATAATTGACGTCATGGCTGATGCGGCATATTCCTTCGGATGCATCTATTTTTTCCTTGAATTCTTTTGTTAAACAATTAAGTCATGTATATACGCATAATGTATTAGACATCTTTCTTTTTCCCATGGTCACATATATTATCCATTGCATAATTTAAGAAATATCGAGTAGGGTATTTCTTTTCCGGCCATCGTGTCGGCAGTTAGGCATGCCATCGGAGCCAATAAGGTTAAGAATTCGGCAGGAATTCTTTGAAATTAGCCGTCGGATTATTCGAATTTCTCCCTGTGGCAATTGGTTGTTCAAATCGACGTTTTAGATGGAAGTCTTCTATATCCGACTAAAGCAGTATATGACCTTCACCTAACAGTGTCTTTTACATTTTTTTTAGATTTTATCTGCCTCATGGTTTGACAGTTGACTCCCAAGGAAACACTTGGGTGACGGATACTGCTTTGCATCAGGTAATGCATGTCCATGTCCAAAACTGTCATTTTACTTGTCGCTTTAATTATAATTAATTGACAGACATATATAACGGTATTAATCGTCAGTTGCATTAAATAAACTAACGAATAGTGGATCTGAATATTCCAATCACGTGCACACTTACCCAATGTAGCCTGACAAAATATTTTATTAAGATAAATTATTAGTTTAAGAGAAAAAAAAATCGGTATTATGCTACATATACTATCATATTTTCAGTGTGTACAAATGTTTACGACCAATAAATGCATATTTCTAAAAGTTTACTCCTATACCCTTATAGCTTTATCTCGAATCATTTGCTTCAAATTGTGAGACTGACATGAATTAAGCTTGTACTGATTTTACTTTAAATAGGTCATGAAGTTTGGTCCCGACCACAAACTGTCCCTTGTGTTAGGCGAAGCTTTCGTCCCAGGAAGCGACAACGAACATTTCTGTAAACCGACAGATGTCGCCGTTTCTTCCACAGGGGACATTTTTGTTGCTGACGGGTAAGTATACATGAAGTCAAATAAAATGAAATGCAAAATCATTTATAAAACACAGCGCTAGGCAACTGCACAAAGTTCACACTGTACACGTGCAATACTAACATTCCACCATAACCCACATTTCTTCTATAACATACGAATTACGTATGGATACTGTATCGTACTTGCATATATTTGTACTCATGCGTATATAGACTGCCACAAAATAATCTATTTGTTATTGCCAGTGGATATACCTCATGAAAACTACAAGGTGATCGAATGTACACGTGCACCTGTGACCAATTACCGAATGACTTAATAGTGATACTACTTAACAAAGTTATATTGATCGGGTGGGAGATTGGTACTTTTTGATATGTCACATTTTCTTTGGTCATTTAGCAGCATTAGGATATCGATGTAGGATATATGCTACAATACGTCCCTTCTATTAGTGCCTTATCACTCAAACGCTCTGTAAAGGACAACCTTTATTTTAAATTTTAGCTGAATATCGTATTTATGTCAATTTGTTTAAGATACTGCAATGCCCGAATTATGAAGTTTTCTCCCGATGGCAAGTTGGTTTCTCAATGGGGACAATTCAGTGAATCAAAGGACGATCCTCTGCCTGGAACGTTCGCTATACCGCACAGCATTGTACTGCTTGAACAAAGAGACGAAGTCTGCGTGGCGGACAGAGAAAATCAGAGGTAATATGTTCAATCCATGTACAGTACATAACGTGCATTAATTAGACTGACATCAAAACCGGTATTAACTACATATAATTAAAATATATGCTGTTCCAATAAATTAAAATCGTTTTTGTGGCAATACATGTATGTGTGTTAAGCAGCTCTCTAGACTAGCTTTGCACTAGACTATAAGTCAATTTGTTAAAATGTTAAAATTTCAAAGAAAATTAAGTGTTATAGATAATATTTTTATTGAAATTGATATTCGGATTCAAATTACAAATTCGAATATCAGCCTATACTAGCCGGTCATAGGCGCATGATTCTTTTGTCTTTTTTATAAAGTCCTGTGTGAAAAACAATCGTGCACAAAACATTACATATAATCCACACATAATCCCGGATATTTTCATATAATCTGGTTAATGTTGCCAGTGATGTACTTTCAGAGTTCATTTTGGTTTTATAGGATATCAATATTTAGCATGTCAAAAGACAGTGTTAACCCACTCATGTCATGGTTCACTATTGTTCGATTATAAACAGATGTTTGTATTTCTTGATATTGTGGTTTTAGCTTTCATATTATTATTGTCTTCGTTTTAAATTATACCGCATATATCAGTGCTATTTTCTGAAAGTTTGTTATGTCTTTCTGCATATACAAATTGAAAATTGTCGGCAAACGCCTTTAATTATAAATTGTTGGTAAATTTATCAAAGACGCTTCAAGGTATGTAATATCGCAGGTTGGATTTCGACGGTATTCGTATAAATCCTTTTATAAAGAGGCTTGCGTAATATTCCTTGCCCTGTTACTTTCGTGATTTTACACAATTATCACATATTAAATATTATTAAATAGATATTATCATTTTCAGAATCCAATGCTTCGTTGCTGGTCTAAACGACAGCAGTCAGACAGGAGAATATCTTCGACAGTTGAGATCTGATGATCTTGGACGTCCGTATGCTCTATCATATGACCAGCAAGGTATTTGAGACTTTCTTTGTTTTGGTGATAAAGCGGTTATAAGTCAAATGCAAATAAAATCAGTAAGACACGCACACTTTACCATATAAATGTTAATCTCACTGGCTTTAAACCATTTTGAGTGACTGTATAGGTGGAATGGTTGGTCTGATTCACATTTCATTTTTTGTTAGACCTCACTGCAGTCTCCTATGTGCTTTAACATTGTCATAAAATAAACGTTATTTCATATCAATTATTCCAGAGGGGGGATATGCTATGCTGTGATTTGTCTTCATTATAGCTATGTGTATGTATTTCTTTAAAGTTCGTACGTAGTCCCGATGCAAGCTTTTTAATGTAAAACATTAATACACATAACGCATTGTGGGGATATATCTTTATTCCAACAACATGTATATATCAACGTCTCTCATTTCCAGCTGATTTGATGTATGTCGTAAATGGAGAGACAGACGAAGTAACCAAAGTGCAAGGCCTGACTCTGCACCCGGACACAGGCGCCATATTGGAAAAATGGAGTCCATTCGGGGAGGTAACACAAAATGACAAGTTTCGCCATAGTTGCGAAATGCTTTTAATCTGAAAAGTAACGTAATAAATTATCACAATGTTTGAAACTCCAGAGTGGAATCATGGGGAAATCGAAAAAATAAAAAACTATCTAGTTTACAATTACTTACTGAGATTACCTTATAAAGAAAGTACAGACAAACGGATATCGATTTAATTATAACATCATTACTAAATTTAGATTACTTCCTCTGGAAACGTATCCTTGCGAATGAAAGTCTAAATATTCCGTGTAGCAACATGCACACCAGATTTAAAATATGTTAAGTAATGACTGGCATGTCGTACCATTCTCTGAGCATAACTTGCTGACGTTCCAAAATTCGTGAAAAATCCGCATTGCATTTTTTTTTCACACAAGTAAATGTTTTCTGAACCTTTAACATTGACACTATGTCATGGTGGTATTTTTAGACTCGATCCCGGAGACGCGATCGTGTATGCAACACATGAAATTAATTATATTTAATTAATGTTTTGTGACACCTCATAAAAATCATAAGGTACATCCTACAAAAAATCCTGCGGATCTAAATTCGAGCTAACTGCGTTTTTAAGAAGTAAACGATACTCTTATATTCTGTTATGACCAAATTGTAAATACCGTGAATAATCTTTGAATTATCCATTAATGTTTAAAAAAGGTTTTTTTATTTGCTAAAAAATCATTATATTTCCAAAATACCTGGTGCAATTTAAAAATGGTCTGTAACACATTATGGGAGTATCGTTTACTTGCTAAACATACCTATAGTTAGCACAAATTTTGATTTACTGGGTTTTCCCGTAGGATGTGCCTAATGATTGTTACAGGGTGTCACTCAACGCTTATTAAGTTTCATACATATTACATAATAGTTTGAAAATATCATTATATTTCACGAATATTTTATTAAACAAGGACCGTGTTCTTCTGTTCAGGGTTTTTCCAATCCACATGATGTCGCTGTGTGCCCAGATGGACGCCATCTGTTTATCAGTGAACTGGATCCTCACGCAGTATGGAAAATGGAGCTGATTGACGATGGAGGAGCGAGTGAAGAGGACTAAAATTACAACAAAAAAACGAAAAATATTCTGACTTTCTAACCTATATTCAGTTTAATACATACTCCTCGAGATTGTTAAATGATTCCTCGCTTGTATGGTACACATGGTCGTACTAGATCTAGTCTATAAGTTTTGTAAGCTAATCAAACGCCGAATAAACTATTTGTGAAGAATTTTGAATTGAAAATAACAGAATGAACTTTGAAAGCATAAAGGTAAAAGTTAAAATCATCTTGGAAAAAACTGATTGTATTGAAACACTAAATATTTATAAACTAGATAGCTAGGTTACTGCTCAAAATTAGATACTGAGCAATTATAGCATAACAAACTAGTACTTCTTTTTCCCTGTTTGCATGACCTTAATGTATCCGTAACTGCACACGTTAAATAATTCTGTAGCTGTAAATATCTGGCATTTAAGTTAATTCCTGCGTTACAGAAAGACAATTTAAATCATTGCTGCCGAACGCCTGTTG
>JAOXYB010038839.1:0-28362 GCA_028565635.1 Phoronis ovalis | reverse complement strand
TTGTTAACCTATGTGTTAGTAATTAAAACGAGGAGGTAGATATATATAACAGTATGCCTTTTTAAAGGGTTGATACTCTAAACGTTACGTACAAATCTTCAGATTAAATATATTGAATTGGATGATATGATCTGATAAAAGCCTTTTTTTAATTAAGTCGAAAACCACCAAGTCTACAAACTTAAAAGTTTGCGCAAATGCATTATACAAATATATCTACAAAATAGTGTCTCATATTTTTATATTTTGCTTTGCTTAAGTTATGATTTTTTTAAATGTAAGGGTCATATCAAAATCACCAAAATCCTAACTTTGAAAATTCATAACTTTTAAACAAAGCAAAATTTGAGACACTGTTTTATAGTCTTCTACATAAAGATAATTTTTGCTAAGTTTCACATTTGTAGGTGCAAGGGTATCTAAACTATTTTTTGTGAAAATTGAAATTCGAAAAAAATTGTTTATCAGATCATGTGAACTATTTTTAACCTTTTGCCTTTATCTCCATGGCTATCTCATAGCAAATAATAACAGTGTTTTTTTTGTATCTCGTGTCAGAACTACATAATTAGTTGTATTATAACTGCATATTGTTAACATTATTTTGATATCAAATAATTATGCTGTTCCACCATAAAATGAAGAAACCGCCGACTAGAACCCATAAATCATAAATATTTTGTGAATTTTGTTCAAAATGCAGGGTCAATACATGAAAAAATTCTATATGAATAACTAGTAGTCATTTCAAAACCGGTTTCATTGATTTAGAGTATCTGGTTGGCTAGTTTTTCATTTGGCTATCGATATTCTTATTCGATATTGATTCGAATAAGGTGAAAGGAAATATTTGCCTTTTCCTTATTCGATCAAGGGCTTCAAGAAAGAAAAGAGGACCCCAATTTTGATAAGAATAAGGAAAAAGGAAATATATCTTTTTTGCTTATTCGACTTTGTGTCGAATAAGGAAAAGAAGGATCTATGGTATAGTCTCAAATGTGGCTTGGTCTCATGGTAATATATTTTAAAATGACTTTTATTATGTATTACCTATACTTAGTTTACTAAAAGAATGGAGTGCATTTTTCACGCCACTACTTCGTCTAAGTGCGCACCACTATCGGGGTGTAACAGTGACAGGTAGATTACTTACGTTGTGATAGATACATTTGTACTGTCAACGTCGTACGTTCCTTGCCCGCCGCTTATTTGTACGTTAAACGCCTTCTCAGTGGCGGTTCCTAGCGTTTGACCCCGACAGTTTGAACTTGATACTAATTGTGCGGTTCAAGCTAATGCGATAATACAATGCGACGTCACAGTGGGTGTTCTTAGCGTTTAACTCAGACAGTAATTCCGACCCTAATATTTAAACTCAGACACTAATTCCGCCAGAATCGTGGGGTCCATTTCTAGCATTTATAAAAAATCGAGTGATTTTGTTTAACTCCACGCTTGAGCGCTCGAGACAGACCCACACATTTTCAAACTGGAAACTGGATGTTCGTCATTCGTATCTAAGAATCGTTAAAAGCTCCTTAATATCTTCCTTGACATTCGGATGATTTTGTTTTTCAGTCACAAATCGATATAATTATGTCTACAGCCTAATTTTCTCGATCTGACTTTGTCAATAAATTGTTTTCCGTAGCCGATTGTAAGCCACCTGGTGAGAACATGATGAAACTAGACCCAGCACCTTGCAAGTTTCTATTACATAAAATTACACCCATTTTTACGCCCAAAATAAAATGGAAGAAAAAAAAGAAAAAAGTGCTTATTGATACACTCTGAGCATTATTTGTGCAAATGTTTTTTTTTTATTGAGTGTTCCATTTTGTACGTTAAAATGTAGTATTAGCTATGAGCAATCGTCAAAGTTATAAAATTGATGTGTAACACAAAGACTATTTACAATTACTTTGTGACAAGATTTTTACATGTACTGAAAATCTATCCTCCTTTGCTTCCTCTGCTACGGGATTAATATAGGTATCTGCTATACAACGCAAAGCAGCTTGTCAATGATTGCGTTATGCAGATATGTAAACAGTGCTGGATACTCGGGCAAGAAAAATAATTGCACAACGGTACGATGATGCACATAAGTTACAAAGTACGGTGCTTAGGTCCCGGGGCTTAGACACGACATTTGAATCCATGATGTAGCACTGTGGTAAAACCTAATTGTATAATATAAACATAGTAAAGTTATGACAAGTCTTAACTGTCTACAGCATGGTGGAGACACGTGTTTGTATAAGTGGCATGAAATCACAGCATGTGATATAGCGTGTGGCCTAAAACAAGGTACTAGAAATTGGTTAAAACGTGATAATAGCTGTCAGGGTGTATGAATTTATTATTCTATAGTGCAACATTGTAACATCCTAATTACCACCTTACTGAGCTTTTGTTATATTTTCAATACTACAGAATAACGCGAAATTATGTTGGCATTTTCAATTACATACATATTAAAAAATTTAGCAAACTTGCAAAATATACGAAATAAGACATTTAATTCTTATTTGAAAGAGAGTTACACCCATATCAAACTAATTAAGGTAGCGAATATTGTTCGGTACAATTATTCCCATTTTGTACTATTTTAATTAATTTTTAAATTAATTAAATGAAAAGATCGTTAAGGTATTTTTATTATTTCGAATGTACACAACTCAGACTTTCTAAATGTGTATCTTATTTTTCGTTAAGAGATCATGTGACGATGGCCATTTATGTCAAAGCGTTAAATTTTTGAATTGTAAAATTGCAAAGAATATAAGTAAAAAAAACACTTAACCTATATAGTAGAAAGTTGGCTCATATATAGCTACAAAAGACATTTAGGGTTTTGGAATTCCTCCGTCCAATTGCTTTTGCCTACTGATGGGGTCCACCTGACGGATATTGCTCAATATAGATTATATATTTGTTTATCTATTCTTTCACTTAATTAGCTAAATTTTAACTTAAAGTTAAATGAATTGTGTCAAGTTTAAATAAATTTTGTCAAGCTATATTCACTACCATGGATGCTTTTTTTGTTACTAAAAAATATTATAATTAATTTAGTTTGGATAAAACTGTATAACGCATGAAAAATCTTGTGTCTACTGAATTATTTGTTGTCTGTGAACTTACTCTTTGTTTCATGTCGTTTAAAGAATCGAAATTTTGCGATAACTTAAGGAACACTTCGTTTTTCCATAAATTATCACAAAAATTCGATTCTTTAAACATTATGAAACAAAGAGTAGTAAAATTGTCAGTAATTGTGAGTGGTGAACGAACTCTGATTGTTATACATAACTTGCCAGTGCTCAACGATCTTACGATGAATAGCAAACGAATTCGGTCACTATATATATATATGCAACGATTTGGATGAATATTTAACGTTTGCGTGTGATAGTCGGTGGATGTTAAGTAGCCCTGAAATGGTATAAGCAAGAAATTCTTTGATTTTTCATTTTTATGTGACTTTAAAAATGTCCACGTTATTTAGTATCATATTGTATAGAACTTTGTTTCTATTTTCCTACGCTCAAACTCTATACCTCCACAAGTTGCTGCCAACTAAACCTACTTCAACTTTTGCATAAAACATGTAGTTTACACGTGTGAGATAATACAACTTCAAATATTAATTAAAAAATTATCTCCGTGCTTTTAAAACGTATTAGAAATATGATGACATTACCTCTATTGACACCAAACAGTTGCGAAAAGTGGCGTGCACATATTGTGTTTAGAAAACTAATTTTCATCAACCGTAGTGTCTTTAACAACGTATAACTCATAAATGAAATATTTCAATGCCTTCAACACATTCAATTATCTCCATTATAGCAGCATCGTACTTCTCTATTTGAGATCCTCATGTTACCAAAAAAAAAACTTCGGGATGGCCGGTAACAATAACTGAATTTGTGAGTCTTCAAATAGCCTGTGACTCTAGTGTAGTGAGACCTTTAACTGGACTTTTCAACAAATTTGTAAGGGGTACCAGGAATATTAGTATGTTTCTTTTTAAATGAAGCCCCATTTCTGAAATAAGGAATCATATATTGTATATGTATAATATATCAGCCATCGGCATGTACTACCGATGGCGGATAGACATGGTCGCATGGCTCTTTGCCCACAATTTTATCATTTGCAATCCATTTTCCGATAGTTTTAAGCACAGTTTATTGTCTTGAATAACGGAAATACGTGGGATGCTTAGAAAACTATAATACTTTTTTTGATCTTTTAAGCACTAAGCAAATCGTCTGTGCTCTTTGATCTTTGAGGAAGTTGCCAACATTTTCTCATAACCATATCAAAATAGCAATCGTCGTCAATTGTGCTACTGACACTAGCATAGTAGTTGATAAATTCCTCCCTCGTGATGACTCCGTCTTGTTGTCCAGCCGAATCAAATGCTTGCAGAAAATTTTGTAGAACTTCAGTTTCGGACCATTCACCTTTGATATACTTTGGGTGGTTCTTGGCACGATCGCTGTAGCAAGTTCCTGCAACGAATGGTATTTATGCAATTACGGTTTTACACAAAACGAAAGTAGCTGGAACTTGTAAATATATTTAGATTAACATGCTACTGTCACTCACATACTTAAGAGAAGCTATCAACTTGGGAACAGGAATTGTGCAACTTTGATATGATTCTTTTTGAAAGTAAAAATGGGTCAAATATGTGTAACAATTCGTTAAATTAACGTTTAGCGTGTATACATTCTATATACATGTATGTTGTTAACCGAGGCTTATAATAACTTTGAAACTAGTTTTTACGTAAATCATAATCGATCAATAACAGAGAACAACTCGCGTGCGAATAATAAATCACAATTTCAAGGCAACTTTATTGTTATCATGTGTAAATTAAGGGCAAATAATCTAGTATTTATGTCTTAATGTATATCTGGAAGTTTAAATGAATTAATAATGTGATAGAGGATAGAAGGAACCTGACTGTGTTTGCAAGATTTAAATAACCTTTTACATTTTTAAATAATTAAAATTTACAATGCGTTGTTGCTTTGATAGCAAAAATAAGAACTAAATTTAGATTAGTGGTTAAAAAATAATTATGATGTTCATATGTTAAAGATACGCTGTGTTTTTTTAAATTATTGAATAATATCTCGTATGACTGTTAATAAAAAGTAGCTAAAAAAAGATATATGAATGCGTGGTACAGATATTTATTAATCTACAATCAATTTTATTATGCATGTGGTATAACGATCTTACATCAAACAGTAGTCTATATATATGTTGAGGTTAATGTAGATGATTAAGTAATATGATCAAAATAATAACAATGTTACGAAAATCAATCACTATGACATATTATATTATATTTCAGGTTACTCCTAATAACAGTTAGGCTATTGGTTAATTTTGTAAGTTTTATTCTTTCCTTGAGTATATTTTCAGCGTTTAAACTTGAATGTGGAAATTTCACTATTGTTTCAAGTATAAAATTATTTGTCACATATTAAGATATGCGGCAAATATTTTTTTTAGCGTATTTCAGGGAAAGAGTTACTCCTTCGATCATATAATGCATGAGCATACAATGCGGATGAAATCTTCAAGCAGAATAGCGGACAGAGTAAATACAGCAGATCGAGGCACTTGTGCAGTTTTATAGCTAAAGACGGAGTTGCTAGGTATTAATGAAATACCAGTTAATTAAATAGTTCAGCCTTAATTAATTGGAAGCTAAATTAAACTAACTGTCGTAATATTGATCTTTGCTAGGAAAGTATTGTTTACCTGACAAATTAACGAAATTTTATCGACGGTTTCTAGTGTTTGCATTTTTTTATTTTTGCAGTTATTTGATGTTACTTAGCACAATAAATAAATAATAAATAACGACAACTATTTTATACAGTTATTTTTTTTAATGTGGCTAGATATGCCTTGCTACACTATAATGTATAGTCTGCACTGATAAGTAATAAGGCGATACAGCTTTAAGACTGAATTAAGAAGCTTTCCGCAACATCTATATATTGCTTTCCTTTATATATTACGCTTATACGTAAATTATGTCACTGCATGCTCTTTTCATTGGGGGGGGGTCTTTATTTGCAAGGACCTTTCTTATATAGTGTCAAATATTCATTCTGCAATAAACCACAACATTAATTTAATCGAGTTGCTGTAAGAACTCAGCCCATGGGATTTTCAGATGGCGCAATGTAGTATAATAATAATTCACCTTGTCTTACTAAAAGTGGAGTAATAAGTATAACTAATGGATTTAGTAATGGACGCAAGTCAGAGAGACTATATCAAGGTAATTTTTTTCGGTTAATGTTTTTTAGAAAACTCTTGACACTAATTAACCGCAAGAATACATTAATTGTTTGATATACGCTATTGAAACTACATGTATGGAGGATGCTAGAACTGTAGGATAGATTTGTCTTACCTTGTAAATCTTCTACTTTGAGAACGCCATCCTTTGTTGTGTCTAACGCATCGAATGCTTCATTGATGACACGAATTCTTGGCTGGGACATTGGTGGTCGAAGCTCCTCAAGAAACTCGCCGAAACCTATGCTGCCGCTAGAATCTTTGTCAAAGTAACTGAAGAGTGTTTTTGCATCCTCATCCGACATTGAAACTAAACCAAACGCCTTTAAGCCTTCTGAAAATTCTTCAAAGTTTATAGTTTTAGAGTAATCCTTATCCAGTTGTAAGAAAATGGTTCCTAGTCGTTTGATTCCAGAAACTCCTTTCCGAAAACAGTGCTTTCTGATCATTTCAATGCATTGTTTTACTTCTGTGTTATCATCTTCGTTCTGTTGCTTATCCATTGTTCCTCCCTTTCTTACAACCCGTATGCCAAACCGCTATGCTCTTGCGCAGAAGTGTCACTGAACAGTATATTGCTACAAGCACCGAGACGTGTAGATTTGATCGATTATTTTTCGATAAACTTGAATCACACAAGTACCGTTTAAAATAAATTTTATAGTTCTCAGACACTCCTTCAACAAAAAACACACTTTACAAAAATAATTTCCAATGTAAAACCCTTAGAAACGGAATCTTCTAATTACACTCCAAACACAATATTTATACGTCATGTAAACGTTTCTATTCTCTTGCGTTTCCTGAGTGGTTAATCATTTTGTTCAAAGTTAACAATATACTAGCATTAATTATTTAAAACCTGCCGGTAGTCCGGCTTAATAAGCCTTCTATATATTGTATAAGGTAATAGACACACAATTAAATCTACAAAACTAAAACTGGGCCGGGCTAAGTTATTTAATGTCGATATCTGCCTTCATGACCTGCGCTTTAGATAGCTTACTTTCTTGTTTAACTAAAGTATTTTACTCTGAATTATGCAATTGTATTCTTACTAATGTTATTGATCCTTGGAGAATTTGAGATAATTAAATTGCCTGCAGATCACATTTTTGTTTTTGCTAATTATTCAGGAAACAGGTGATTTAAAATAAAGGCATGTATGCATGTTCTGTAACATTATGTTCTGTAACATGTTACATTATGTTACGTTCTGTAACGATAAATGAGGACATTATATAAAAGACAAGCAGCATCCAATTAAAACTGAACCTATAAGAAGATTTACAACGTTAATTATAACAACTATAATAGTGATCTAATCGTTTTAATTAAACTAAAATCAATTAACATAAACACTCTGTTATTGTCTCAGAAAAATCAAGCATTTGTTGTTCTGATAAAAAAGTATACAATGTGATATATCTTTGAATTACAATTATTGAATGTTTTAGCTTGCTATTTGGTTAAATTTTCTGGCCTAAGGATACAATTGATATTCCCATCCACCTCAATAGTAACGTATTGTAACTCTGCGGAAAATTCTGTTCAGTCACAAATAAAGATAATCGGGTCTCATGCCTACTCACGATTTTTCGTGCAGTCTTAACCAATTAACTTTTGTGTGAACTCTAAGAACAGACCACCTGGTGGAATTAGTGAGAAGTACACAGGATACTGGCCGACTTCCCATGCTTGGATATAATCCTCTCAATTTCAAATGGAATTGTTACCATGGCTGCAATCGGCTATCTAATGCCTCCTTATGTATAATTAAACAAAATGAGAGCTACATTTTTTGTCTAATTCTTCTTTGTTTACTCCACAATATTATATTTAACATATTTTATATTTCACTAAAAATAATGAGCAGACTAGTACTGAACATTCTGAAAAATATGTTTAATTTTCGTTTTGAAGTGTTTAATGTGTAAAAGCTGTCTCTTAATTAGCGTGATGTGGCATTTCAAATATCAATTAGTCTCGATTTTTTTTACTAGTTAGATGTCTCAGTTTTTAATTAATAATGCGAACTACGAGGCAACGAGCTGCCTGCTATACTGCTAGCATGGAGCTATTCCAGTTTAAGCAATCTACAGATAGTAACATAACTTATTTTTTATTTGGGCTATTTTTGCTGTCGTTGATAATGTAAAAGTCTAAAACGATGTTTTGAGTATAGATGTGTAGCTCTGAGAACTCAGAAAAGCTGGTTATACACTTGAAGAGGAAGATAGCTACAAGCTAATCTCACTTATGTCTTCCGTTGTCTTTACTTCAATTTGTTAATCACCATGGTTAAAATGTGTAAAACAGTTTAAGTACTACAGGCAGTACTACAACATGTCTTTTCTCCGCCGATAGAATCCGCAGTAAAATGATATAAAGTCATTAAATCGTAAAGTATACTATTTTATATGTCAGATAAAGTTTAAACTATACAGGATTTGTATTATATTTCACATTTATATGATAAAGAATTACATTGATTTATTAAATACAACCGTTAGTGTAACTGTCATTGGCGTCATATTTGATTTTACCACTTAAAACGCGGAAAGAATGCTATGGAATTATTCCAATAGTGTTTGATGTAGTTAGATAATGCATACACTTCTTCAGCAAACAGTCACAATGGCGCTTGAAAATATGAAATAATCAATTTGTTTATGTGAGGAATGACCCTTTGAAGTACTTAACTTTGGCCGCATCCTTTCTGCATGGTTGTTCTTGGAAATATTTGACATTATGAATTCCTGTTTAATATTTTTATAATGCGATATATTTTAATGCTGAAAATTATGTAGTAACTGTAATATAGTGATGTTTTCCAACATGCTTTATTTGCGTAATGGTTGGATCCACAAATTCAATATGGCCGCTATGGCAGATTTTTACAAGTCTCAGAGTTATATATAACACATTTTATGATAAACATTTTAAATTATTATTTGTTAGTTTAGTAAGCTTGTAGTTGATGCATACAAAACGAATGTCTACGTTAGAAAATAAATATGCAATCTGACGTTACTACAGCTTTATTTCTTCTGTATTGACGAGTTACACATATGCTCTCAAGTGTTGGTGAATCCTATTTGCTATAAAATGACTAGGAAAGCTATCCAATCTATTTTAGTCAGAATGGTCACGCGAATGTTCTAGTGGCCTGAAGCTGTGTTCCAACGCTGAGACATGATGGATTTGCACTGACTAAATAGAATGGCATGGAGGTAATGAATGGAGCAGATGCAAGTAAATGTTGTAGACATACTCAAGATCGCGGAGAACTGAAAATAAAGACGATCAGGTTGGGCATCGAAGAAGGGGTTATATATTTCCAAAAGATCACCAGAGATATGAGAACTAAATTGCTCTTGTGTTATGTATCATGGGCATAGATCGAGTGCATAATGCACGTCGCTGAGACCTCATACTCAATAAAAGGGCGTTTTAAAGCAGTTGCAACAAGTTGCAAATAGTCTTGTTGAATACGTCTACCAATTTCCTCCCCGGCCTCTTCAGTGTGTGAATCTCGATTCGATCTGTAACTAATATTGTATTTTAAAATGTCCGTTATAAATGGTAGCTTTAATTGCTTCTGACATAACTATGTTGTTAATTGCATCATTATAAGATAAATGTATAAGTACAGACTGACACTAATTACATATGAATTCGTGATGAGCTTAAGTAATAACTACACGTTTCGTAAAATTGAAGAAATCAATGCAATGATGAGTTAAAGTTATTACTGATATAACCTCGGTATATGCATGTTGCCAAGTATGAACAGTAGACTTTTCAAAAATGGCAAACTGTATGCAAAAGTATATGCATCTCTGCTAGCTTTGACTCCAAATTAACTATCGGTATAATCAAGGATGTCCATTTAATATCTTTGCAATAATTAATAACTAGTCAGCAGGTAACAATCCATTTAGAAAGGCACGGCTGACTGTTCAAGTATCTTGCTTGTTTTGAAGTTCGTGAATAGAAACATAAACTGCTTAACGCAATAAATTAAAATTTATTCATAAATTACAAGTTTGCTCCACTACACCGTATGTACACACAAAAGAAACATTCAAGGCAATGTACAGTTTTTTTTTATAACAGATATGTAAACAAATCACTGGCCGTCTTTACATTTTTAATACTAATATTATAGAGTTTAATATTATTCTTACAGTGCTATTTATTCTTAGAATAATGTATTACACATACAGTAAAAAACAAAAAAGGAACTACAAAAGAATTTCGTCCATTTAACAATAACAGCAAATTATATTAAGTTTGATAAACGAAATAATTAACTAATTGATAAAATTATGTTTTTAATAAATATATGGCTTTTAAACTTTTACAAAATATTTGTTACTTCTTATGATTACTTTATATGGTTCATTTTTATCTGCGACTTAAACTTTGCAGGTAACTTTTACATGCAGTTGAGAACCTTGTGAAATAAAATGAAATAACCTGCAAGAAATAGCTTTTGACTCAACTTACTGAACTGATTGTATGCAAAAATCACGAGAGTGTCCTTTATGTATCTATTAAACTGATAGAAAGAATTTTTTATACGTATAGATTGGAGCCATTGTGACTTTTGATCCTTTTAAGCAATTATCTAGGCATTTTTTAGATAGGCCATTGATTCATTTCAATTAACCTTTTTTTACTTATTCTGCAGGATTTTAAATAACACGCCAATCAATTATTAGTAGCGTTCCACGCTATATGAATATTGATAATACATGTCCCTGTCCTGCAGCCACACTTTTGTATTTAGCAGGGACTATCCCGCCATAATGATAATTATTACAAAATTTACAGTACAATAGATTATTTGTGTGCACTTGGCGCCATTGGTCAACCTCAGAAGATTTATTCACAATACACGGAATTATGGGAACGTTAGGTTCGTGACCAGTAGCGCCTTAAATGCAAGCAAATAGATTTTTCACTGGGTCCACTTCAAATATACTCTTGTTTATTTTTGCAAAAATATAAACAATCGTATCAGATAAATGCTTTTGTTTATCAGCACCATGCGAAATCAGCAGCAATCCTCAAATTGTGTGTACAAAATGTCTAATTTCTGCAGCAACTACAATTATGTACAGGTAGCACGCGTAGACTCACGGAGGCTGACATCATCCAATGCAATATCACCCCTATATGAGTTACCAACTTCTCCTTCGAAATAAATCTGAAAAGGAGAGAGAGAAACATTTTTTTATTGTAACAATAAAAAGGACAGTGTAGAAATGACAACTTTGATTGTTCATAGCCGATCGAAGAGTCGTTCCACTGCTTCGGCCATCTAAATCCGGTTGCGGTATATTAAACTAATAGGTGCGATTGCCTGTTCCTTACATAATCACACAGTTTTATTTCAGTGCAAGTATTGGGGTTTTACAGGTGAGGAAAAAAACGATTATCATATTTTCAACTTCACTTACCCTAAATGGCGCATTGGGACTTCTAATGTGTGTAGTTCCCTCTAGCCACATGTCTCTCAAGGCAGTGTTATTATAACTTATTGTGTGGTTAAAACCTGCAGGAACCTGCTGCGATGTTCTTTCCCACGAGATGATGTTATGTTCATTGACAGGTGCCACGATTACCCTGAGAGCACCTAGAATCAAAGAAGTATATTTATAAAAAATGTGATATGTTACAGCACGAGAGTTCAATCTAATTTCAACTCCCGAGTTTCAACTTCATTATTTCTCAACTATTTAATAACAAGCTTGAGAATACTTGTACACATGAAAGTGAATTTTCGCGATTTATTATGTGTACCTATATGTTGTCCTATCATGTGGTACCAGAATTTGAGACAGTATCCATCGCCATCTACCGGTAGAATTGGTGATTCGATACGAGCTCTGTTACCCGGTCGTTGTGGTGCCGAAGATTCAACGTAGATGTACATACCTGTGGAAGAGAAACATTGCTAATAATATTACATGTTTTAATCAAACTGTTTACTGAAACTGTAAGGTATTTTTGTTTTTATTATGGAAATGCATAATTCAGAATATTGAATGTTCATAGCTGTGTATACTGGCAATTGTTTTTTCCTCAAATAATACTTTATGCATTTTCTCAAATCGCGAGACAGCTTTAATGTATGATCGACATCATCATCCCTGTTTCTTTTCTGGTAAGAGGCCTTAAAGATTTATGAATGATTTACCATTTCCATTTCGGCCTGGTGTGTGGTCTCCAATAGGACCAGTAGATGCCGTTATTGTACTGCCGTGGTTACGAACCCAGTCAAAATGGTCTCCAAGATAATGTTGCCATCCACAATAGTCAAGCTCAAAGTCGCAGTTGAGACGGCCAATTACTACAAAAATAAAAAATATATCTAATGAATATGATTATCTAATCTGTTCTTACCTTTATCAGAAGGCAGGTACGTGAATCTACGTCAAGTAAAACACATACTCAATAAATATACAAGAAAGTTACCTGAATCATCAGTGCCAGCTGTATCATTGCTTGGTAACAGATTAAAACAAGGACCGTCAGTAACATCCATGTCATCTATACCAATATCGCCATGGTAACCGGGCCCACGCTTGGCCTCATAAGTTATCTACAAAATATTAAAACCCAAGGGTAACGTTTTTGTGAAGTCACTGTGGAGTATTACCTCTCAACTCACACGGCTCAACAATTAGTATATATTCTTGGTACAGCGATCTAAAATAGCGGACTACAAACTAAACAAAACAATCTATTATAGAGCCAGTTGTTGATCCAGTGTACCAGATTTTTTTACACGTTTATAATTTGACAGGTTATTAAACACGGTGAGATTTTTAATGCAAATTCCTTTTCGGCATATTAAATTTATGTAGCTTGAACCTCATATTTGCACATTACTTTCCAGAAAATAATGCAAATGCCTGATTATCATACCGTAAAGGGACCAACTGGTTGGAATTCTACTTGTGCTTTTTGCCAGCCAGGTCCTTGGTCTCCAGTCTTTGACCATATAAGTGAGGACGAATGACGCTCTCGAAGATACAGATCTAGCGTTCCCATTGTACCTCCGTACATACTGTAGAAAAATGTGCCACACTTGATGCCAGTACCCTGTAATATTATTCACATATTAATAATGGAAGTTATTTTCAGAATCGCGCTTGTTGAGGAAACACTTTTTATAGTTGCGTATTACAATACATACTACAGTACCAGAGGTTTTAGAATAAGAAACTTTGACTTTTCACAAAGTACAAGGCGTAAAAGGATAGAAGAATATTATGTATTGATCATTCTGACTTACATGTAATTCGGGGGAGATAATCCTTGCGTTATCACCAGGTGTTCTCGGCGATGAGGTTTCAAAGTAAACGTAGCGACCTGCGAACAAAATTTATAACCATATGACATTTCGAAACAAATACAGAATTCCCTATGTGTGTTGTCTACTTGCAAGCGACATCACCTAAAATGCATGCAATAAGCTCCAAATAACAACGCTCTCTATTATTAGAGTCCGGACACCACTAGCCTACCATGACCACCAATGACCACCACTGACAATAAAACTGACCCTTGCAAGACGTATGGTCACAATCTGGTCCTGTATTTGATGTCAGCGTTGGACCGGCATGATGAAAGAAGTCCAGTTTGTCCGTTTTATCCTGCACAAATCCACACATGTCTTTATCGAAGTCACAATGGAATGTTTTTGATAGATCTGAAATCCATCCAAGGGCAAAAAAATACAACAATTCTGATACAATCTGTACAAATCTGATTGAGAGGCAGTTGGTGTGCAAAACTGAACATGCAAACGGATATAATATCGACCTGTCAATATAGAAGCTGATTAGTATATGATTATACACGTGTGTGTAGATCTGACGATCGAACAATAAACTGAGTTTTTGAACAGACTAGCCTCGTGCACTTGATTGTGCATCCGGTCACGAACCCAAACGTTCCAAAAACGTGACCTGTGCATGAAAATATCCTACTGCTACTTTGGTAGACTTCAGTGGTAGCCAATTACACAACATAATGTACTACTGACTTACTGTTGCTCGGCCCCTCGGGCAAGTTAATAATGTTTTCATCCATTGCGTTGCAGTCGGCAAGAATGACGTCATCAATAGCCATATCACTGAGGTAACTGCTTCCCCTGGTGCCTTCAATTACTATCTAAAATTAGAAAAAAATAACATGTTTAAAACTTATAAAAGTTTGATAAATGGTGTTTCCCATGTAACACTGAGGCGAAAAAAATATCACGAGAATGTGAAAAGATTTCGATTTATTACTGTGCATAATGAATCATGTCCTTAATGAAGATCCTACAACTTATCCGTTTTCAATGATACCCTTGGCCTTCATTATAAGCGATTTTTAATGTGATCACTCGGTTATATATTATAGTTTACGATCCCATAAAATATTAATCATGTTTACATTAAATTATAATAAGATTGGTACATTTTCAGATTTCTATTAAAATGATACCTTAAATTCTCCAGTGGGTTTAAGAGGAATATTTGCTTCTTGCCATCCTTGTCCTTTGTCACCAGATATTGAGAATAACTCTTGATCTGTTTGACCAATTTCCCTTGTAAACACTTTCAATGAACCCATACCTTGCCCATACATAGAGTAATAAAACCTAAAAAGTAATAATTTCACGAAATATTTATTTGTAAGTATGTGACTTGTTTTAACACATCAGTCAGGAGCACTGAGATATCGGGAAGGAATACGATCTGTTAATGCATGACTGGGGCATATTTCTGCCTGCTGCAACTTTGAAGAAATCCTGTTTATAAATAATTCATATAGTAAATGCATAGAGAAAACTTGAAATATTCGGGTTGTTTATTTTTCTACATAGTATCATTTCTCTTACAATAACTAACAAGATTCGATTGTTAAATTTTTAAAGTTGATATGATTTTTTGTTTATATTTATTAATAGCGGTGTCAATAATCAATTTAATTTGTGATTTTATGAACTAATCATATGTGTATAAAATCAGACTTGCTGTACGCAGAATATTAGATATGAGACATGTATTGCAGGGTGCATTGCACCATGTTTATTTTATTAGGTATATGTCATGCCGCAATGAAGAACTATAGTGTTTAGAATGCAATTATAGGTGAGATATCCTACCTGATACACATTCTTTTGGCAAATGGTCGTATAACTGGTGATATAAGTCTAGCACGATTCCCTGCTCGCGTGGGTGTAGATGCTTCTAAGTACAGATAATGACCTGCGATAATATACAAAATGTTACTGAAATGTAACTGTTTCCAGTAAAGCCATATTGCGATTGCTATTAGATACATAAACGCTTAATCTTGCAAAAAAAAATACAAAATATAATTTCAAAACCTGATAGGAATTGTGACCTTGCTAGTTCTTTACATGTTCATGCATTGCAGCGTCAAATAGAATATCCATGTACTTTCATTTCAGAAACATTCATGTACCTTCTGTAGTTTGTAATGTGTGATCATCATTAGGACCCGTATGTTCACTTTGCGTTGATGCCTGATGGCGATACCATTCTGTTTCATCTGTGTTATCCTGTACCCAACCACACAAGTTTGGATCTTCAAAATCACAGTAGTTTACTTTGCCCGCTAAAACACAAAGGTAATAAAGGGTTTAGTTGTATTTGAATTTTACGACATATATATATCTTTAGCGGCAACATTGTCAAGAAATCGCACTTATTCATCAATTGCCACTGCGATAAACATTACTTTATCCTGCGCTGGTTAGCCCTGAATGTTTTCTTTGCACATATTAGTTTAAAGTGGTGAGGTAAATAGTTTTAGAAATTATTTTTAAACAGCTGGTTACAATGTTTGAATAAGTTGTTTTACAAGCATTGGGGCCCCTGGGTGTCCAAACTCACCTACACATTCTGGTAAATAGGCAGTCCATTCACCATTATCCATGCAATATCTCTGACTACTTCCGATCAACGTAAAACCCTGTCGACATGAATACGTCATTGTAGCGCCAACGTCATAGCTACTTCCCTGTCGAAAACCATTTTCTGGCAGACCAGGATCGTCACATCTGGATATGTCTAAAAAAAACAAAGGAACTGATTGTATCTCGTAATAATTGAGTTTGTAACTTCAGAAAGCGATCAGCCAGCTCCTACTATATGTACATCTGCGTATCTTAATAGAATTATTATTTTTCATTAACAACGCTTGTAGTCCCTTAGGCGTTACAATTAGTATATAGACGAACGAACTTGCAGTTTTTTTAGATAGCTTTAGTATAATTCATTTCATCTTAGATTTCGACATGAATGTCGCTGCTGTCATTAAATTCTGCAGACACTATATACTGTACATTGTCTGATGTACTTAATGATATCATAATTTAATATTTTCCCTCCCTATTTTTATTTAGTAATCTTAGTAGTCCTTATATAAATATTACGTGGAAATTCTCGTACCTGGTTGTAAAGTATTTATATGAATACGTAATAAATATGTGAAATTAGTAAAAGTCAAAAACTTACTACAATGATATACTGCGTTTATTTTATAGACATCGACTGGACTGAGTCTCTTTCTCTGTCCCATCTCTAATAGCGCTATAGGATCGTTGCTCTTTGGAATGATTGTGGGATTTGTCTTATCTTTGGCAAATGCATTTGCTTTATAATGTAAAATTGAAGCGTAGTCATATGGAGCACCAAAAGTAGATTGCTTCGTACTGGGATACTTTTGAAAATTTGTTTTATGTACTGAAACATAATATATGGGATTAACGTACAATGTTTTTTAAAGTAAAGTTATACAGTTCCAGAATCAACTACTCCTGACGCACAATATATATATTGGTGGCCGTCTTGGATTTTGCAAGCATTTCGGACACATCCTTATTCACCCTTTTAAGTAATGTCGGATTGCACAATGTAGCTACATTTGCTACCAGTTCAAAAAAAAATTCCACATTTAAACATATTGCAAAACTGTATTATATTTGTCATAACAATACTGTGGTACATCAGTTTAGATCTTATCAATATAGAGACACTTATTATTAGTGATAAAGATATTTTTGAAAATTTATTTTATATGTATCGTTCTAACTACTTTTAAACTGGTAGCATCAAAACAAATCTTTGCCTTGTAATTTTGTCAGCAAAAAATGATAATAAATATTCACCGTCAATGATATTATTCCAGTCTATGGTGACGTAATCATCCCGGTCCATCCTACTCTGTTCATGCCAAAACCCCAGTGAGTGCATGAGTTCGTGCATTATTGTGCCTTTAGTTCTACATCCTTCTGCTAAAGATAAGTTTTGCCTAGAACCTTGTCTACCAACTGCGCTGTAGCAACTGAAAGTAAAATCATAGATTTTAGTTAATGACCTACAAATAGGGGGCGCATATAGTAATCTTTTGACAGGTACCTTGGAGATCACTGCATCTGAGACCTTTCTCAGGAAGCTAGATTGGTTGAATTCTATAATACAGGTACATAGTTTCGACGACTTTTAAATTACTAGTAAGCACATACCTTATTGGTTATTTGTAAGAGGATTTTGATGACAAATTGCTGCCGGTTCCTCATTTCACTGAAATTATAGCTGTAAACGTTGCTTGTATTTTTTATTTCTGTATTTCATTAAACTTACCCATCTAATGGTGCAATGTTGATATAATCTACTTCATTTACTCTGGGTCTAAATCGCACACAAGTTTGACTATGAAATTCTTCCATTGCTAAATAAAGTTGTTCTCTTAGTTCTCCATCTGAATCTGAAACAAATCGGGAAACAGTCAACATAGGAGTTCATATGGATAGATCTCCTCAAATAGAAGAGCGCCTTTTATTGCTAATGTTGTAGATCGATGTGTATATAAACCGTTAAAACAATTAGGGGCAGTTTTCATTGAATGGCATTACTTTGTACTAAATTTTTACTGTAAACAGATAGATAAATTAGTAGTGGAAATAAATCTCATTCCTCCTATAGAAATATACTCCAGAAAGGAATTCTATGATATATTTTCTTAATCATTTGAGATACAATACTGAAAAATTGCATCAGTCTGTCATAATATTACAAATGTGTATTGCAACTAAAGCCTTTTTATTCCGGGTAAATTATTGCTCGGAACTTGCTTTGCCAAACTTGCTTTGAACGGCATACGTTAAACTTTCAAGTATTGATATTTATAAAACTATCTACAGGTATTTTGCATTACATGCAGGAATGTACTATATTAAAGTGTATTTATATGTGCCACAAGGGATTTCTTAACAAATCGTATTGTTAAATTCAAATTATGTGGTTAACAGTACATACAACTAAAAAAAGAAAGCGATAAATTTTCATTTCCCTAATTTCTATTTTTATCAATTTCATTATAATACTCGGCCATTCACTTAATAATAAATAATAATTCACAGGAAAAACGATTGAATATATCAACTCGCCTGAACCTGTAAAATTTCGTCAACAACATTGCCGACCAAGGCGATCATTATTTTCTAAAATTAGAAGAACAATGAGATGTGTGTATCGGTTCGCACTAAATATGCGTTAATGCGGTTAATTTTTTTTCTTATTTCTTCCTGTTTCTGCTACGTTAATAGCTATATTCGTTATAATGTTGACTAATAACATAAAGAACTAATCTGATGTTATATTAATTAATTCATAGTTAATTCACTTCTTCGCACAGATTCGCGCTATTACCTTGCAAACATTATTAGAGCACAGCATTTATTAGAGCAAGAAAGCACGTTTGTTAGCCAACATTCTTCGAATATACTTAAAACTTTGACAGTGAAAGTCACTTACAGCTCAAAAGAAGATGCTACATTGTTACACTGTCTTTTAAATTTCTTAACCTACGTACAAGCATAGTTACTCAAATGGTGCATGCTTTAATTCATCTCTATTCGAATATTCTAGGAGATATTAGTTAGGCTCGATATTCTAGTTGAAGTGAATTAACGTCTGTTCAAAGAAAACAGTACTACACCAGTGACGTATTTAAAGAAAGAAACCCGGAAACTTTCTAAGCGTTTTTGTATAAGCTGTGCCATGGTAACTAGTGTTACAATACATCTCAAGTACTCACAGCAGAAATTACTCATGTCTCTTGTTCAAAATAAAATGCTTAATTACCTACTCCTTTGCCTTACAACGCGTTTCCTTGTGTCTGAACAATAAAAATAACGTTATGATTCCGTATTTGTCTGTTACGACCATCTGTATTTGTTAAAGACAAGAATGGGATGATGTACTGTTGGTATTTTGAAGTATGCATACACAATGATGTCACTTATTTTCACAGACTTGTCATAGAAGAATATTAATGTTCATTTTGTAAAAATCAAATATGCATCCGCTCAGTTTTACATGTTCTATATACTATCTAAATATTTTTCGTGACCTGGATAAAAGTGAAAACGGCTTGGTAGAGTACGTTACTCGGCTGCTTTCTCATGTTTTTTTTACAAAAATATCTATTGAAATTTTAAAAAATTGTCTTCACTTTTAAGTAGTCCTTAGATCACTTAATCAACAGGTAACTATTTGAAGTTCTAATAAAGAAGTAAATAAAATAATGACAATTTATTAGTGTCGTTTTAAATACTCCCACCAACGGAAAATTCCAAAGTTTTATTTCAACATTCAGTTGTTCTCAACAAAAAAACTCTACCTAGCATTTTTAACTTATTTATCTAGGTCATAAAAAATATGAAAAAAGTGAAATAGGTTGATTGCATCTATTTAATTCTAGTTTTAATTTTTTTTTGTTAGTTTGTTACAAATCTAACTAAAGTTATATGTTTAATTAATTTTAAGCAGAAGTTTTAACACCAATAGCCAGGCATACATCCCAGATATACGTGCAATATAAGATTCTCGGATATATAGCGGGAAATGTTTAGTAAACGCCTTTCATTATTTAATCAATGAATGAGTATGGATCTATTGCAATCGTACTGGAGTTTTTGGATTCATTCTTAAAAACAATAATGTGCCGACACCTTTAATATCGTCATATAATGTTACTATATAGGGAAGCAGTTGTGTCATTAAAACAATTACTTTAATAGCTTTAATTAATTAAGGATATTTTGAGCTGTTTCTAAAGATAGAGTGATGAAGAAAACATGACTCCCGGACATGACTTTGCTTTTACGCGCACACACGTATCTACGCACTAAATTATGTGAGTGACTAACTTTAATGGACTTAATAATTTTGCTGAAATAATCAGATTGAAAATTCAATTTATTTTTGTGACCTCTTGCAAGATATCTGATCCAGTATGGATGCAATGCATTCATTTCCCCAGAGTCTTTAGTGACTGGGATTAAGAACAATAGTGTATAACTATGGAAACAAATTTAGTTACTAAAACAGTAAAGTTTACTCAAAAGGCGTGTTTAGGAATTTTACGTAGGAATTCTTTTTTAATACAATTAGGCGTTTTTTACAATCTTTTTTAAATAGAAATAGTGTTTGCTGTTTAATTAAGTTGTACTTTTGCACCTTTTATTCCGTGACTCGTAGTATTTTTATAGATTATGAACGTGCATAATAACTAAACCCACATTTAAAGTACATTGGTATTCACTAACCATAATTTGCATCTATGACGAATGGAACAACCCGCTTCGTCCACACCCAATTTCTATTTTTCACTGCATTCTTTTTTAACTAAAAAAACAACCAGTAAAAACAACTAGTATGCGATTTGTAATAAATGTATTACATTCCATTTCCTTACTGTTAGTAGCAGGTAGTAACAAGCAAAAGTAAAGCTATACAGAATGTTTGCGACAGGTTCATTCTGTTACAAGTAGAAGATCGTTGACAGATAATTGTCTATTTTATGAAGAGTTAAAACATGATTTTAGTCTTTGATTGCACTGTCTATTGAATAATTTCCTCCCACGATGCATGTAAGAAACATGTCAAGTACATTTTACTGAAATTTCCGGTTATGCGGCATTGTATGTATAATTGACGGCTAAGTACCACTAGTTACAAACAATTCAGAATTATGTAGTTTATCAATTAAAATTAAGCTTCTTAATTTTGGTTTGAGTTGTTTTATTTTGTTTTAAAGAATAAAAAATAAAGTATGACTTACAGGTAAATTTGGTGCATAGTTTTGGCCAAATGATAGACCCTCATGGTCTGTCTGTGGCGCATAGTCTCTGGTATCCTTTAACGTAAAAAATAAGTTGTATTAAAACACATACAAAAGTGAAATGATAGCGAATGCTATCAAACGTGCACGCAATTTTCATCATCATAATTCACGTAATCGTTGGACCAACATTTGATATGTTACTTTAAGTAAAAATTTATATATTCTATATTACTTCAGTAAAACTGAAAACCCTAATTACGGTACGCAAACGTCTAGCGGCATGATAATTCGTCTAAGTTTAAATCTTGATTGCAACTTGATTGTACTTACCACGTGAACAAATATATCGCCATCAACTAAATGAACATTTTTTACACCTGCAAAAAATAAGACATGCTTTAGATCTGCACTTGAAATTCAGTGAAATGCGATAAAAAAATAGGTATTTACCACTTTTGTATTTTATAATGTTGTTTGAATTGTTACTATTATAGTTATTAAATTGGTCTTTTAATAACAGCTGCCACTGAAGAGATGGATGCA
This sequence comes from Phoronis ovalis, assembly GCA_028565635.1. Lineage (NCBI taxonomy): Eukaryota > Metazoa > Phoronida > Phoronidae > Phoronis > Phoronis ovalis. The sequence goes on along the minus strand of JAOXYB010038839.1, from coordinate 6,312 downwards.
AGGTTAGTGTCCTACAAGAGTACAATAACCTATGTTCATCTTGAAAAAGTGATGTTCTTTGCATTTCCTTGTCGAAAAAAAATTATAGATCACTGTCTTCGAACCGTGAAAAAATCTAATAATAAAAACCCATTTCCTGAAAGTTATTACTATCACCACCATCTAATTTCTGGTGCACTTTTTTAAAATATCTATATTAATTTCAGCAAAAAAATTTGCCGGAATAGCCAGTTCAAACTCAGTTACATTACCATTACATCCGGGCATTATAACATACATGCTGTATTTGGAAAAGGAAAAAAGGATAACAAATTTAAAATAGTGCCAAAAGTTGATTTAAGAAAATTTTACAAATTGATTTTAAAATTCGAGCTGAAAAGTATTTTGTGGAAATTAAACCTGGAACTTGTAAGAACTGCTTCTTTGATAGGAAATTATTTTCCATTACAAATATGAACTGGAGGTTTATTTCTTAACAGGCACAATACATTTCATTGCAAACATAATTATTTTACTTGAATTAGTCTACACATGAGTCAAACTTGTTTTTTCCTTATCACTAAAAATATTAATTCATCCGATGTACTGATTTTAACTAATAATATTTGATTTCTGTTTTTCATCTGTACGCACTGACAGGAGCATACGTGAATCATCGATAACATCTATTTGGAGAATTCGGCGCATATCACCAGTACTATTTTTATCGGATTTATTCGGTTATCTCCATAACTTCCTTAGCTAATCAAGTTGATTTCATGTATTCGTACTTGCCTCTATTTTCTTCTGGGTTAACCAAAGGAGTGTACTCTTCTGCCAACCGCTTCCGCAGCATATCCTTAAATCATAAGATTAAAGTTCTTACTTGGTGCCATTTTATACTGAATTATGTAACAGATGCAAAATCCCGAACGCAGAGAAAGCTTTCAGTTCTATTTTCCGGTTGAAAAACAAAAAATCCCATGTAAGTTTTGAGAGAGAAATGACAATGCTAATTAATTTTGCTGTGGAAAGACTCCAATTACTTACATTATTTTAATAATATAAGTATAATATAATTTATGTGTTTCCATTTTATAATTATTATATAAAATATGCATTTAGAAGGAACAAAAACATGGGTAACCATTTTTGTAGCTATCACCCCGTTAAATTAGCAGATTAGCAAACTTGCTCTCTAAATATTAAAAGCTATATACTTGAAACCAAGTCATGAATTCAGGTAAATATACGAAGTTAATAAAAATTCTATCAGGTGTTGCTTAAGCCAGATGATGTTTGGCATATCATAATGGATAACTTGACACTGCTATCTGTGGTTACGTGTAGTGGGGTATTCGCAGGTGTTCGTTCACAGGTTGCTGTTGAGAGGTAAGAAGGTGAAATCCATTATTGACATGTTACTCTATATTTTCTAGCTTAGTAGTTGCAATGTAACAGAATAACACGACTCTTGGTTTCATTAAAAAAAATTGTTAACTTAACATTGTTTTCGTAAAATTCTCGCCTTTTATGTGAGCGTGATATTTTTTCTAATTTTTACAAAGAAGGAAATGTCTTTTCCAGATTGCTGGTGCTATGTACGAAGAACACGTCACTTCTTTCCGTTTCCTTTACATGTTTTTTGTTTTAAAATAAGCAGACCGTTCACTAATATCTTTGAAATATCAAAATATTAACAAAAACATCTAAAGAAATCATCTGCAATTGGATATAAACAAAGTCCAACCGCAAATCAAAAAGTTTGCTTGGAAACTAAACACCCCCATAATAAACTTCACATATTATCTTAATTATTCTTTAATGAATTGATTCAATAAGGTAATTAATAAGATTTAATTAGAAAAGCCAAGAAAATATATGTGTCGAGTCTTAATATTAGTTAATTAGTTTCATTCAGCAAAAAACTGTAGACTCTGATGTCACTGTCAGTAATGCGGAAAAACGAGTCCCATAAGGTTTCATTCGTATTCATTAAAAAAATCAGGCTTTAGGTTTGTAACAATACGTCACAATTCTCAGGGGCATCGTTTAATACAATATGGACTGTTAGTAAAATAGGATGATGAAATGTCAAAAAAATGAAAATAGCTATGGTTATAGATTTATTTTGAGGTCGGTAATTTGTTTATCTTCAATTATCTCCAATTGTCTAGAAATATTTATATATGTCCTAGAATGAGTACTATAAACTTGAAATGTTTTTATACGACTGTTTATTTACCTGTCTTAGAATGAGTACTACAAGCTCGCTATTACGAGTACATATTTGAAAAAAAAATAGCTCTCACGAGAATACATACATACACACGTATATACAAAGAACAGTTGCAAAAACACTCACTATTAGAAGAATCTGAGATTTATTTCGCACATGCATATAAAAAAAATAATCATTTTCCTTTTCAATAAGTAACTCGTAATGTGAGTTTTAAAATTTGAAATTGTGAACTAATTTTTGGGTACGAAGAGAATGGATTTGTTTAAACGTTAGGTCTATATTGGATTAAAATTCTAAAAAAAACATACTTAATATCCCGGCACTGACCAAAATTAGGTATCACATTTATAGTTAGTTGTGAAATCCGGTGTAAAAACCAGCTAGTAACAAATACTGTCCGAAAAGTATTTGTCAAAAACAATAGATGCAAAATGTTTTCTTACAAAAAATGAGCAGAACGTAGAACAACAACTTTCGGTTCAACGTTTTCTTAAATTGGATTTCAGGATCTTTGGGCTATATCATCGTGGATTCGTATCATCTGTGTTGAAATTGTGTTTTTTCAAAACAAGAGAAAGCAGCAAAAGTAAAGACAAAATAACAATTTCAGCTGAGGCATGAACATGGGATGGTAGTGCCAGTAAACAAGTTTAGCGTTATGTTAGTTTTAACGTAGATAGAATTAATTCTACATTGTGCAAGACAAGGAACTCGCACAAGGAACTTGGTTATACTGTAAATATTAATGTGTTGCTTTGCAAAAGGGAAATAGCTACAATAATTTTTACATGTAAAATGTGTTTTTGCTGATTTAAGATATTTCCTTATTGTCGCAAGATTCGCTTGAAAAAAATTGAGATTATGAAATAAGCCTTACGGTAAAGTAACAATGTTTTTTTAGAAATTAATCATGAGACATGTATACTTTTACAAATGCAGCAGTTAAAATTATGATGCTTTTAACTACTTTATAGTTAAAATACAAGAATTCATTCGATAGAATTTAATAAGTTTTAATATCAAAATTGTGACTTGCAAACAGAATTAATAAGTAATTAAAAAAACTTATACTCACTATAGGTTGTCTGTACTGTTTATAAAACCTTGGTAGTCCATTAACTAAATTCCATAAAAATAAATGCGTCAATAAAAATTCTAATAAAATAAGATTTATAAATGGAAGCTTTGGTCCCATGATTTAATATACAAGTTATACTGTCTTATTAGCTAGAGTGCGCGTACCAAGACTAGATAGGGAATCTATTTCATTCACAGAATTTATACACACGTGCAATTTTCTTGAAAACGAGGTTACAGATACGCCTTCAGACAAGTATGCACATCGAGTTCTAAATCCAAAATCTTATTTTGCTACGTATATATTGTCACACACAGAGCCGAATATAAGTGCTCCTGGGTCTTGATATTTTAGTCTTTCTTAAAAGTACATTTGATTCACTTTTATCAGGGTGCCGATATTATTAGGATATACTGACATGACGTTATCCATATGGATGCTATACGTTGGACTGGGAATACTATTATAACTAAGTTAGCTATAATAGTCCCAGATGTGGGAGCGTACATGTCGATTTGTTTAAAAAAATTGTTTTTTTAATTCTAAAATAATGAGTTGGGTGTTTACAACAAATAAAGTATATATACACATCTTTGCAGTGCAGTTCTAGGGAAATGAAGGTTGAAATATAGCTACAGTGTAAGTTTTCACTGTACTACTACAATAAAATGGCACGTTTCTGCAGCGCTGGCTTGATATGTGGGTGGGTTAAAGAAGGGTGTTAATATGTATCAGTGTTAAATATTCCGCGCTATTTACAATCAATATATATTTTTGAGTATGGAATCATGACTAGAACCAGAGGAAATGTGCAACTTTGATGTTGTCAATTAAATCTAGGTATTAAAATAAAATGCGTCTCATGACACTGATTAGCTAATAATTCTATACACCTGTGGAGCGCAAGGTTAGTGCAATATTGTGGGTGTTTTATTTCAGATATCGTTATTTCCTTAATCATCTGTTTTGTTTCCTATCGTCTATAGAATAACACCCAAATTTGTATAAATCGTATCAATAATTAAATTGTGTAGTTTCCCTTGTAAATTACAATTAATAAACTACCTGCAAAGTAGTAGTCATTATTCAGGTACCAGTCGTCACTGCCATGTACACAAATTGTCATAATTAAATTAGAGAAATAACTATAACTATACTAACAACCTTCAGTTTAACTTTTCCCTGAAGAACGAAAATCACAATAGATGCTTGAATTTTTATTTTTCTGTTAATTGCAACTGACTTTTTAAGCATTCTTTAATAAGTAATAGAGCTGAAGCAGAAACAATATCCTTATATATTTGTGGTTTGAAAAGAAGTGACACGGATGCGTACATCCCCCTGCAGAAACAGCCTGATATATACCCGGAAAATGTATGTGCTGTTCATCCGTATATCCAGCCAAAGACATGTCTGTGGTAAAGACAGTTCCAACAATAATGGTATGAGACTACTTAGATTGATTTCTCACCATCACTGACTGATACCTACATGATCATCAGCAAAATAACATTTTTGTAATTACAGAAACAACTAGAGCATCGTCTAGAAACCTTGATACTTGTAAATACCTTGTAGAATATATTAAGAAAAAATGCAATGTAACTGAGAAAGATGTACACAGTTACTAAAAACGGTATACTCGTGAGCCTCCAGGTACCATGTCTGTTAATGGTCATTATCAGCTGGGCATAACAAATAAAGTAGTCATTGGGTATGTGCCTATCCTAATTAGCCTCCCAAAACAAAATACCACTTTAAAGGTCATGATCCCAGGGTTATGATTGTCCAGGGCATGAAAATAGAGTTTTATCCTTTTTTATAATTCCGCTCCTTCTATATTATTGTGTCAGTGGTCAATATCAGCTGTAAAAGGTCGTGCCCACATTTAATTAGCCTACCAAAACGAAATACGTCTTCAAAAGGTTATGATTGTCTAGGGCATAAAACCACGAGTGTTGTCATTTTTTATAATTCCGTTCCTTCGATAAATGTAAGTACAAACAGCTGAGCCCCTTAATTATGATTTACGTAAGGCTCTTAAAAATAAAAATCATTTTGTATACATGCACAAACCATGGGGACTGCATACAATATACGTATGTGCGATGGGATTCAATTCAAAACGGTAAATCAAATGCAGAGGTACAGTCTAAATGAAAGAATGTTTAGGTAGCATATTTCTACTTTCAAATGCCAGATAATATGGGTACAGACCAAATTCCAAACCTATTTTTATAGATACTGACCAATACAATTTTTTTTCTGCAAATAAGCCATATTAACCTTTTTGGAGTAGGTGTTAATTTTAAACGCAGATCAAAAAGGAGCATACAATAAGTAAAAAAATATGAAACTGACCATTTTGGAGTAAACTGGAAATCTTTAACGCACACCTATGTATAATATAAAAAACTCAACCAAAAAAGTTAGACTTTTCTCAAATATAGTCTTCACTTATAGAGGTATAAAACGTTGCCCCCGATATTTGAAATTTTGCTTTGTTCGAAGGATATACGGATTTCATAACTTTAGTTGGTTTATTTTTCCTAATACATAAATTTATTTTTTATCGTTTGATCAACATAATTTTTTTTTAAATGTAAGACAGACATCTTCGTTTAGATTTGTGCTAAAGTTTCTATTGATTTTAACTTTTATTCTTTGAATTTTGCATTTTAAATATTTACGTTTTTAAAAGGAAAATAAATCATAGATTTATGAGGTTTATATTAGTAAATACATTTTTGAAATTAATGTATATACGCCTTGTATGTGTGTTCGTTTAGCTACGCACCAAAAACTGCCCCCGTAATAACATAAGAAAAACAGTTTCAGGTGGGTTCAAATTCTCCGCAATGAAATAAAATTTAAAATTTAGACCCCTCACATCTATAACCGCTGGGATACTCAAGTAATTTTTGGCGGAGTATGTTGTCAGCGCGAACATTTTTTATTTGCATCTTGTACATTTGACATAAAAATGGATTGCAATCTCCTTCCGCCTGTATAT
>JAOXYB010038828.1:0-13336 GCA_028565635.1 Phoronis ovalis | reverse complement strand
CTTTTAAGAGTGTATATTCGGATCTAATTATGTCTATATAAAACGAATATACTGTCTGTACTTAATTTGTAGCTATAATGTAGTTTCTGTGTAAAAGGTCTAAATAAATTTAAAAATATGATAATATAATTTAAAAATATTATATTTAAAAATATGATAATATAATACATAAATATTAATATACAATACAGTTTATGACGACTTTGTTAAAAGTTAGTTGTTAACATTATATTTCTCATTGTAGTGAAATTTCATATGTTGATTTTCCCAGTATTCTCTTGAAATTATTACTCTATTCGGCAGATTTCCGAAGACAATTTTTTTATGTCATGTCTACATTTAGGTTTCGGAATGACCTCTAAATCTTTGTTGTAGAACTGAGGCGGAATAATCCTCCAGTATCGTAGTGTTGGAAGTTTAATTTTTTTTTCAAAAAGATTTTCATGTTACATTTTCTGGGACTATTATAACAGCCAATCTTTGCACATTTCCATTATTTTCTATATCTTTTTTGACACGATGTGGGTTTCAAAGAACACTACCAGCGTATAATTGTAGATGACGCATTGTTTTAGATAATAAGACACATGACTTAATAGATCCAGGAAGAAAATGATCGTCTTATCAGTTCTAACTGGCTGTCCAGAAGCAAGAAAACGAAAAATGGAAAACGTGCTCATCAGTACGCTCAACGGACTAAAGTTAGCTAGTATGTGTGAAGTCCTTGATTAACTGTAAATTTGTGAGTCTTCCTCCAATAAAACCAGATTCTTTAATATCGCTAAACTTTTACATTATTTTACAAATCGTACTGAACTTATTGATCTGTAAATCCTTAAATAATGTTGTCCTTTCTCAAATTTTCCATTTCATTGGGGACGACACCTATAATGAAATCTATAATATAATATAATTACGGTGCCGGCCTTCTCCGTCTGCTCCCTAAGATGTTTATGTTTGAGAAGAAGACAAATAATGGTCGATTAAAACGATGCCGAAAGGTGCCCTGTAAATTGGACCCTTGTGCACCATAATTTGCGTTTCCGCCGATAGATGACGCAATGTTCACGACACCATCAATATTACAATACTTTTAGTGATTACTCTGTTAATATAAAAAGAATCCAGACACCGGTTAACTTTACACGATTATGAAGAATTCCAAGAACTTGCAGTCTTCTCGCTGCTTCAAGTTCTCACTAGTTTCCTTTAGTACAGCCAGACTCCCTAGATATGACAAAATTATTGTTAATTGGTTATTTACTGGGGGAGGGGGGGGGGTTACTGTCTATTTTTTAAAGCAAGATATCTGATATCTACTGTTAGTTGATTTCGTTTTTATGATACCCAGGCGGATAAATAAGCTGTGTAGAGATACATAAAGCTGTAGTCCTCCCCCAATACTAAACATTCAAAACAAGTACACATGATGACAAATGGTCGAAATTAAAAATGTATAATACCGTTTAGAATTTTCCCAGTTGATTAATAATCAAAACAATAAGACGTACGGATTAGATATAAAACTCTCGCTTGGTGATTCAGTGTATGGAATTACTTACGTGCGGAACGAACAAAACAGTTGGTCAAACTTGGAAACTCTATCCATTCTCATATTTAAAGTTCCATTTATTGTTCATCATCGTGTTCTTCTTACTTTAAAGCGTGAATGAAAAATGGATAGAACATTGGATCATATAAATAGTTAAAATTTATTATTAAGAATTTATTGCAAAAATATATAACTTTCAGCCAATAAATTGCATCAACTTTTTCGAAACGATCAAGTGTCGAAACCCTTTCTTTTACGCCATCTATATTTCAATTTATCCCATTCTAAAATATCTGGCTCTATCTTGTTTACTGAACTGTATACAATAATACGCTAAAAAGCAACACTAGACATTGCAAATGTGTAATTAATTGCGTATTTTCTATTATCAAAAACTTTTAATATAAATACTACATTCTCATTGTATTCATACTTTGTCTTTAAAAAAGCTCAGAAACCAATAACACAGCTGTATTAGGAAAGTGTGGCAGGTTCCTAATCGTATAAGGTGAGCAGTTTGGTTCTACATTGTTAGGCACAGTGCAATTCAACACGAAAACAGCGTATTCATCATATATCTGCTTATATTACACATAGTGTTAGGATGCTATGGAGAATAATAATGGTGACATTTTAATTGGTTAAACTTGAACTGTCAATTAGCTACTTTATTGTTGCTACTTTAGTTGTTCTGATATTTGAACTGCTTTGGTGATGTTCATTTAATTGTAACTTGAACAACCAATCAAGTACTTGAACTGTCCAGGCTAACGCTGCATGTAAATAGATACTATACCATGGTTAGATAGTTAGGTAGTTAGAGAGTTAGAGAATAGGGATCGAATTTGTTTTTTGAAATAATATTATTAAATATTAAACCAAATGTGCGATATACCGTAAAATTATTAATTTGTTAGATAAACTTAGTTAGTGTTTCTATCGCATTGTATACGGCATTGATAAAGTTGATTGGATTAACTGCCGGTCAACAAAAGTAAACTAGTGAAGTCCATACTATGGGATGAACTGAAAAGCATGCACCCAGTTTATTATTTTTCAAATCTGGCACACATTTAAATATGGTTCAGCTTTAAGTTGGATATTACAATTTCTGTTGAGTGATTAATTTTTTCACGATTTTGCTGTGAAATATAGATTTGAGATTTAATCCTGCAAAATTAATATCAGAATTAGTATATGAATATCACACAAGTGTTACAGGAAGTGTGGTGTTAACGCCTACCTGTATAACCTTAGCTCCAAAAATAAACTGTTTTACAAAAAAAATATTTAAAACATATATTGTACACTTTCGCACCCAAATTAAACCTTAGGTTATTAGGTTTAGGCTGTTAAAAGACAAAAAGAGTGCTTTCAATACTGAATTTAAATTTAATTACCATTTAATGCGTGGCAGAGTAAAAGAATAACACCGTAACGTTAAAATTAAAACACAAAAATACAATTACAAACTTGAATTACACACATGCACATACACACACACACACACACACACACACACACACACACACGCACATTATTGTGATATCTCGCTTTTTAATAGCAACTACAAATTCTTTCAGATTTACACTGATTTAAACTTATCGCATTAATTTCGTGTCATACTGTATGACTAGAATAAACACTCAATTGTGAACATTTCTTATAATGTAATGTCCACGGCTTCGGAATTGTGTAGACGCTGCCTACCTGCTACAATGCCCTTAAATGTTTTTATTGTAAGGTGATCTCCTCGTAAATTAAAGTTCAAGGCAAACTCATTTCTATAGGCTGAATGACTTTAAATTGTGTTATGTTCGTTGCCCAGCTAGTTACCGAGTCCGTAAATAAGCAAAAAGTATACAAAATACTAACAGTCCATGTGCATGAAAAAGGTTACAGTTTGTTATGCTTATTAAGGTTGGTAGTAAAACACAACAAGGTTGTAAGGTATAACTCAGACTAATTTTAATTAATAATAATAAAGGTTTTATACAAAAAGAATATTGAACCTTGACCATCAGGTGCGAGAGCTTAATTCAGAAGCCAGACAACACGTAAACAACTGTATGGTTTGACCAGTTCATTCTTTAGATAAAAAGGTGTTTATTATATAACATCAATGAAAACTCTTGGAATTAAGTATCTGGATTCTTGTTGAAGCACGTACATCTGAGTTGGTCAATGATAAATTAAACCTTTGGCCAGTGAACGACCAATGAACTCTAAGTAATAAACATGTCCATTGATTCTGGATATCAGTCAAGTTTTAAGAAGAGGAAAACCAAAATGACTAATTATCATTATAACAAGTTCCTAAAATGTATGACGCCAACTAAAATATTTTTCTTACAACGACTGTGAGAAGTATTATCTATTTTTTTCCTGTAGTTTTTAAATCACCTAATATTGGATAAGAGGATACAAAAATATAATAATTAGTTAAATATATATATTTACTTTCTGGAAAGTAAACAAGATGTGTGAAGTATACAAATCCCATCTGTCGCCATAACATATAACGTGTCAAGTTAATTTAAAAGAATGTACAATAAAATATATCCAAACTGATTTATTTTAAAGTCTGTTTATATTTGAGTTCCGCTATATCAATTTTATTAGAATATTTGAATGAAAATTGTTTGTTTCATTCTTTTTAAACGTCGCAAGAATCGCGTAAAAATATTAATTTGTTGTTTAACACAGCTGCAAAATGGAATAGTGATTTCTTTAAAATCTGTGCCAAATCATCATTTACCTGGAATCAGGTAATTGTCAGAGCATGCAATTTAGTGTCAAAGATTCTGTCAAAAACTGAAGATGTCACAGTAATTCAAGTACGATACACATTTTTGATACTAGACATGCAAAGTAAAGAGAAAGGTCACTGGTGACTTCCTTTTGCTGGGTCTCTAGAGGTATCAGTGCATTATTAAAGGGTGTCTGGAATTGCCAACATGTCTGAAATGACATCTATTATGAGAAGCTGGAAGATGAGCCAACTTCATGACATGCACTCTGACGAAACGTGAAAACTTAATTTCAGTTATAGCAGATCTTTCCTAGAAAGTGGAAGACCTTGAACATGTTTTCACTTGTTATTATCAGTTTTGTTAACAGTATTATATATTAAAAATATTTATATATTCTTCAATATAACATGAAAATTGTTGTTTCTCTTTGCTAATAAAGATATATATATAATGAATACATTTTTAAATGTTTATATTCCTGGGACTTTTGTAAATTTCAGTATAAGACATGCAAGTGATGATCTTTTAAATATTGATTAGCAACATCTTTCGTTGTTGAGCAGGATAACTACAGAATTCCTCAGAACAGCAATACGGCATCAGATCACATTTGAAGTAACCACAGTGTTGGCCCAATGGTTTGACCTACACCTTAAATTTATGATCTTTTCTTTATCCCTTTGAGCTGACTTTTTTTTGGTTGTTTTTGTTTGAAAGGGAAATCGTTGTGCAAGAAATTGAAAGTAATTTCAGTTTTTTGAAGTAAAATACATCTAAATTTGGGATTATTTGAGCCAGGGCAAAAGTATGAATTTTTCAACTGTGATTGGGTATTTTTCCATCGATAGTCTACAAAGTGGAATATAAACAATACTGATGGTCATGCCTGGCCGAAAAATTAACTGGAAGTAGAACACATCATGATATTCAGTCCCTAAAAGGGTTTTTTATCGCGCTATATTTAAAGAAATTATAATGATTTTTGTTACTATAGAAGTGACTGGGAAAATTAGCTGTGTCCTTATACCATATGATGGATGTGATATCCGTCACGAAAAAAATTGCACCACTTAATTGCTGAAAACATAAATAAGTATAAAAAATATTTAGAGTATATTCCTAAATAGATTAACTATCAAATTTAATTATTAAAAATTATTCATAAATATATACTAATTATTTTTTTACGAATTTGTGGTTACTATTTGTAAAGACTTGCAGCAATCTTAGAAAGATCTGGTACGATTTGAACAAGCACTTGTTTCACAATTAAATAAAAACACGATTCCTCTATTACAAAATGGCGATAATCCGCGAGACGAAACAGATGTCACGTGAATTGCAGCTGAATATTTTTCCATAAATATGTGTTTCTAGTCCATAATGTTCTGTTCCCGATCCTAAAACAAAATCTGATTTAAATAGTCACAAAAAATCTTCATAAAAATAGTTATAAAGGGTAAAAACAAATATCTAAATATCATAGAGGTAGTGTTTAGCATTGTTGGTATTGTTTTTTAAAACAATACAATTAAAATTGTATTTTACTTTGGATCTGGAACTGTAGTCATAGTGTGTAGTGTAATGCGTAGTATTTTCACAATAAACTTGTATATAATACAATATATGTACCATGCCCAAGGCTGTTTTTTTTTGTAATACTAAATTTATTTAAGAAATTATTTCTTGACACATTGGAATGTATAAAGGAGCCACTTCATTTCATATAGCACAACACAAAACAACACAAAAAGTACACATAACCAAGAAAGATGACAATCCGCGCGATGTGTTTGAAATACATATTACAAATTGACGATCCAATGTTTATATAGTCAATACATAGATGTAACGAATTTAACATATTTCGAAATATTGCGAAGAAAGCGCCAATACACCAAGTTAACTGGAAAACCGCATGTAAAGAAATTTGATTGACTGTAAGTAGATTTACTGCAAAATGGAAGAGTCTATTTGTACATCAAACAAATTCAAGTGATGGACAGGCTAAAACTCATTAGTTTCACAATAACAATAATAGGATGGAAATATAAAAACTGACACTTTATATATGCATCACTCATAACTGTAAGCATATTATGCCAATTGTTTTAAAGATGAGTATAAACTGAGTATAAATGAAAATTCATGTGACATAACAGTGAATAAGTAATATCACGAAATAGCTTGTCTAAATGGCAAATGTAGTTAACCTCCTACAATTAAGATGAAATATAGTTAACCTCCTACCCGATGTAGCTTGTTTTACTAACAAGTTGGAAACACTAAATATTCTCGTGTGTTATCTTCATCTATAAAGATTTAACATAAAATAATCAGTTTTATGAAACCTCTGTTTAGAACTTTTAGAACAAAGCATTTGATACAGCTGTGTACATATGACTCACATTCAAAATATATAAAAGGTGAATATTGAAAACAAATGTTACAGTTGGTCAAGAAATCACTACCAAAAACACATCAAACCAGGTACACATCAAATCCCACCCAGCCATGTCTTCTATCTCAGCATAAAAGACGACGTGTTATCGTCCAGGGTTAAGCTCGCCAGCACTACATATGGCTAACAATCGCTCTTCGAAGTTATCACCAGTGGTGAGAGCGAGGTCGTAGATTTCAAGTTTCTTTTTACCCCCACAGTTCCTCGTCGAGTCTCCAGCACACTCTACGTTGCAAGGTGCATCGGTTGGTAACTTTTTGTGCTCTAACGTATCAAAGCAAGCGCACTTGTTCCCATCTTGTAAGCCACAGTATTTATGACTTTGAAACAAGCAAGTCAAACAACATCTGCACGGTGTCATGTTGTCACCTTCCGTAGATACAGGATATTCTATTTTCCCTTTCGCTTCATTGAAGCAGCCTGATAATATCAAATGGCACATATTAAAATAATGTCTTTCTATTCAAAGAACTTAACAAGTACTAATTTACATGTACATCATTCCCATTTATTGGGGGTGCTCCTGTAAGGGAGAAAGTCTACTGGTTTTGTACGATTTCTTTCTTCTTTTTCTTCCAATTTTCAGCAAGGTATAACTCGAAGACGGTTAAAGCAAGGCACTCGGTACTTAATGTGTGACATCCCTAGAGTAGGCCATTGTTGACCTGGAGGTCAAAAGGTCATTTGGAGGTCACAGGTCAAATTTTAAAATGGCGCAAAATGTTCAAAAATGATGGTATCAAGTTATAACAAAGTAACTTTGACGACCTTTGAGACTATTTCAGTACTAACAGGTGTTTTTGGCATGTTTTCAATTAATTTATTGATATTCCAATTTTCACCAAGCTATACCTCGAAGGCAGTTACAGTTATGAACATAGTACTTGAGGTGTGTCATCTCTATCGTTTACCATTGCTGACCTCGAGATCAAAAGGTCATTTAAAGGTCAAAGGTCAACATTCTAAAATTGTTCCAAAATGATGGTATTAGGTTATAAAAATGTTGTTTTGATGACCTTTATGAAAATTTAGGTGTCAAAAAGTGAAATTTATTTTAAGCATATTTTCAATTAATTTTATGCAGGAGCCATGCAAGTCGTAATGAGTAATGAGACATATAACAATTAGAGTTGAGATTGGCGACCTTGAGGTCGAAAGGTCATCTAGTGGTCAAAAGTTCAAAATCTCAAAATGGCATAACATTTTCGGAAATCAGCTTTTATGCATTTAGATGTCATTAAGAGCTCAATAGGGTCATCAAGAGGTCAAAAAGTCCCAAAGCAATGAATTTCTAATATTTGCTGAGAAGTTAAATGATGTTGAAAGCTCTTAACAATCTTTACAAAAGTCAATAGAAGCATGCAACCCTGCCTTTGCAAAAAGCTATCTAGTTTACCTAGTACTTGTTTATAACTAGGATATATAGAAATATTAGAACGAAGAAAGAAAGAATTAAGGAAAGAAAGGAACAAAGGAAGGAAGAATGTGAGAAAGAAAGAAGGTGGGGTGACTAAATTAATTAACTATTTACAGAGTGCCAGAAACAAGACATAATGACAAACTAATGAAATACTAGAAACGAATTGACGAACCTTGTCGAACACAAGCGAAGACGTTCACCGATGTACTTATGACCAGGAGGAAGGTTAGTACAACAGTTACTGCAGCCATTTTCTTTTGCTGAAAATAAAAGCAGATCTTGCAAGTAAAGCAAAACATCTGTGGAATACTGAACTGATGATGAGCAAGTTGGAACGCCTTCTTTTCCAATTGTTTTTCAGTTCCTTACGAATATCCCTTTTTTTTGCACTAGCCTTATATATATATATATATATATATATATATATATATATATATATATGTGTGTGTGTGTCGTACAAGTTGAAAAAAATACATTTAGTAATTGTTGTAACTAATTAAAATGTCTAATCCCAAAGAAAATGTTATGTTTATTTAACTGTGTGATAACATTTAATCTTGCATTCAAGGTATTTCATAAACTTTTTGTACACTGAATTTAAATAATCAAAATATTTACAATACATTTATAAAAGCAAAAAATGAATCCTTGGAAAATTAAAATATAAGAAAATAAAAGAAGTTAGCTGTTTAAACTGGGCTATTTATTGTAGTTCAGGATTAAATCGTAGCGTTCCTAAAACTTGTCATACATCAACAATAACATAAGGCATTTGTGCCAAGTAAATAAACATACTTTTTGCTTTATATTGTGATTTGTATAAATCAGTCAGGAGGGATCTTATTGAGCTCTCTCTGCAGACACCTTTGATTTTACAACTTTCGATTTTTATGATTTGTTAGATAATGAAATATTGTCTCTCATGCTTTCTAAGGAATGTACTACAAGGGCACTAGCTAGTGGTAGACCTGTGAAGTTGGTAAGGTGTCTGCCTTGTAATCCTAAGATCCCGGGTTCGAGTTTCACTCTCGCACATAAAGATCTTTCTGGGATCGAACTACTTTTCCTTCACAAAACATTTATAATTGAGAAAAACCTTAATTTGTGAAAATTAACTCAAGTCTCTTGAGTACGTAAACATATTTCTAGAAAGTTAAGCGAACTATAAAGCATGGTCTGGCTGTTAGTAAAAATAACTTAAAGAGGTAACATTCACTAATTTCTGGGGGTTTTTTTTAGAAAAAAATATCCTACGTTACATCGTTAAAATTACGTTAACTAAATAACTACACACAACAACCAACATATGCAACATATGCAATAAATAGGCAGTAAACCATACTCCTATCCCTTTTCTATACGTATCAGTTTGTTTGTCAAAACATAGTAAAAATCTAACCTTTATGAAACTTGAAATTTTGTGGTTGCTTGGTTCTGATATGCCTAAAAACAGTTTAATTTTTATCTAATTTTGCCTTTTTGTGATATATTTTCTTTCGGCGTTGGGAGGCGGAGCTATATATAAAGTATATTAAGTTACAAACACCAATCAGAGTAATGTGCATGTATACAATGCATATAAATCCTAACTTCGAATTAACCTTTGAGTGATCGAGTATCACAATACATGCAAAGACTCTTGAGCAAGTTGTAATATTATTTATACCTACTGGTCCTATTCTCTGTACCGAATAGGGAGTGTAATTTCAGGAATCAAACTTTTTGACGCATTTCCTATTCACTATCCATGCCAAAGCCACACTTTGATATTTTTAATAATGTACAAACCCTGGCTTATCCGTATAAAACCGGTACGCACAAATGCTCTGTAGTTTAACATAAGTCTTTCTAAATTTATGTTTTTAAAATTTGTACTTTTTATTGAAATGTTTCTAATTAGTAAAAAAAATAATATGTATTTATATAGCCCTATATCTTAAAGTAAATCACAGGGCTTTACATTACACTTTGCATGAAGTTTGCAACTGAATTAATACAGGTAAAGGTATATAGTTGTATACACAAATACTCCCTGCTTACGGACCTGTTCCCTAGGGAACATACAACGAGACTGCCGGACGAGTCAGCACCTATACTGAACATATTTACAATTTCGGTCACACCCATGCAGGTACTCATTTAACGGCTGAGTGAATCAAGGCAGTACCCATTTGATACTTGCTGTCCAACAAGCCCGGGGGGTACAATCGAACCCAGAATCTCCAGATTGTAAGTCTCTTTCCCTACTGATCTAACCCATCCTCCGAACGTAGGAGATTTTCTCGTATACACTCTCAGAGAACCCCATGTGAGAATATTCTCTTGGCATTGCGAAGATGATATAACCGGGCTGGTGTAGTTCTTTATATTAGATGTGCTTTCCGGTAATTATCCCGCTAAACAATTAAATGCATGTTTCTTGTACTGGATTTCACTATCCACTATATATGGGTACTCTATGGCCACTTCTGGACACTGTCCACTATATATATGGGTACTCTATGGCCACTTCTGGACAGGGATACAGTAAGGAGGTAAATCGATAAATACTATTGTTGATGGGACATTGTGTCATTTGCAGCAAAAATACATCACAGTAAACAAAATAATAAAAAATAATTAAAACTAATAATAAACAGCAAAATCCAGAAGGAGTTTAACAAGTCTGAAATTCTCTTAGGCACTATTCTGAATTATATAACTTGAATTGTCCCAATTCGTCGATGAGTTAGAGGTTTTTCAGCGTAGCATTTGTGCAGCATTAATGCATTTTGCATGTCTGTTGCATTTATTAAGGAACATTATATAATGATTACAATGGATTCACGTGATTTAACGCATTGCAATATATTTGAATATGAATGCAAATAAACAAATGTTCATGGATCACAACCCACATTTTGCACTGCACAAAAAATCGCACCCTTCCATCAATTTGATTTGCATCAACTTCCATGTGATCATTTCTGACTATTTTGTGAAAATGATCTCTCATCAGCACCCCTTTTGGGCAATTATTATTTCAGCAGCTGAAAATCTTCCAATATAAATATGAAGTTTAATCATTAAACTATACTTGTTTTCAGTTACTTTTCATACATTCCAGTATAGACGTGTTACTTCATCTTATACAGAGGAAAAATCTAACTTGCAAGAAAACTGTATGGAAAATTTGCAGTCTGAGTATAAACTTCTGATTATAGAAATATCCCTCATAAAAGAAACTGAGAGTTTGAATTAATTTGTAAGGATAACTTCTATGTATAGTAGTCCATATTTCAATTATACATTGTCCTAGTTAATTAATTTTAACGATAAACAATCGATTGTTTATTGTTAAAATTAATTAACTATGAAACTGTACAACGGACACATGAACCACAAATATTACGAATTTTCTAGATAGAGTATGAAGACTAAATATATAAATGTGGCGCCTGAGACTCGATTACAATTTAGTAGAAAGAGAAGTGTACACAATGACCATATAACGTGTGAACAGTGGAGGAGGAGCGAGAAGATGGATTGCAAAGCTAGCACAAGGATACAATTGATTTTCCCATCCACCTCAATAGTAACGCTTTGTCTTCTTCGCGGAAAATTGTGTTCAGTCACAAAGATACTTATGTGGATCCCAGGCCTACTCCCGATGTTTCATGCAGTTTTAACCAATTAACTTTTGTGTGACATCTAACAAGGCCGCTAGGTGGAATTAGTGAGAAATACACAGAAAACTGTGAGAAAGATCTACCCGTTGCTAGGCATGGATATAATCCCCTCAACTTGTGATAAATGACATTTTCAAATTGTAATGCACACGTGATATAGACGTCATGATATCAGTGTAAAATTTGTTTTTGCGAAAGTATACTTTATTAGATTTATTACTCACATATACACTGTACATGTTTGAAATTTTAGAAATTTTAATAAGCAAGATTTTTTTAAAGTTATACATTTTTAAAATTTTGCAAGTGTACTATTTTAAATACTGCACGTAGGTAGTATTAAATATGAAGAAAGGCAAATATATAAAATTATATAAGAAATAAAATAAAGTAATTGTGAGAATTATGTTTAATTCCCCGCATGTTTCATCCTTTTGATTTTACTTGTTTTGTCGTCACGTGTTTAAAATAAGAAAGTGAAAAATGGATATCTGAAATATGACGTTATATGTAAGACGTCACTATGATTTTCAATGATATTTTATGTTTTGCTTACTTTGATGTCATATAGTAAAAAATGTGTGAGTGATAAAAACAAGTAATATGTGCGTAATATATTGGCTAATTCCTCGAACAATTTAACTGTTAAATAATAATGCCACAAAACGTAGGTCAATCTGTAAATAAATGCCAGCCCTGGATGTGTGCAGGTTCGTAACATTATTGCGATTGGTTCTGTATTTCAATGGCCACTATACATCCACAAATCAAGTTACAATAAACTTGTATACTCACATTACTGAAACCGCCCTCTGGTGTAAAACAACAGCACTAAGAGACTACTTTTAAAATAATGGCAGATATTAGAATCATATTTGTGTAATGCTATCTAATCGTCTCAAGAAGACATATATAGTGCATTTTTACAAGCCTGTGTAAATAATGAACAGGGAATATATCCTTAACTTTATAAGCTGGTTTTGTTTTAGATTCATATTCGCCGGTGTACCAGTCGGGGGCAGGTAGTGCATTGCACATTAATTTATTTATGCTTTAATATACAGTAATTGCATTTTTAATATTTAAAATAAACTTCAAGCAAATCGTTAACCTATTCCCAACCTATATTGTAGACTCCTCAGGCTGGTAGTGAAGCGTCACATATACCAGCGGAAGCGGTTGAAACTGATTAGAAAAGTTCGCATTCCACCCGCCGGAGCATATCTCATCAATGATTTAAATAGTTTGAAGGCATTGAAACCGATCAGAATTAACTGTATAATGTTCACTTTATTAAAAAAATGAACAAACTTGTTTCTTTCCTGCTTGAAAGCTATTCTAACGTTGCTATTTGAGAAATACAGTGACGTTGCGTCAGATACTCGCGCACCACTGAAAAATTCCCATGTTCAATTTAATTTTCCTCCAATCGCGATCTTGTTAATAAGTAAATTACAAAGTGTTATATATCAAAATAACGGG
>JAOXYB010038817.1:0-13337 GCA_028565635.1 Phoronis ovalis | reverse complement strand
CAAAAAACAGACCCTAAGCACGTAACGCGCCAGCGGTTCGAAAAACATACCCTTTCACGCGAAATTTTGTTGGAACATGCGTACCCACTTTCATATTGACCACCCTCCCAGGTACCAAATCACCACATCTACTGTTTCACTAGAAACTCCATAAATTACTAAAAAATACATTATAAATTACTAAAAAATATATTACCATGGGAAAAAAGTCATCAGACTTTTCTCATATCAACTTCATCTCACTGTAGATAGAACACTCTCCATATTTGTTCTTAGTTCCGAGACACTAACTTTATCTCTCTCGTGTCTTTCCTGTAACCGCTGCAGATCAATCACATCAATATCCTCTTGTCGTTGGGACGGAGTTGTTGATCCAGCATACATTTGGTGAGATTTTGGAGCAACTTTAGGTTTTGGAACAGATTTTGCATATTCAATGGCCTAGAAAGAGGAAAGGCAAAAGGCGTACTCAAATATTTTTAATGTAGTTGTACATACAAATTAGTTCGTATTCTAGGCATAATTACAAAAATATTATAGTTGCACAAAGAGCGAACATTTGTAAATGTTATAAAAAAAGTACTGGAACATTGTGTTGACAAAATTTCAGTAATTTTGCTCTCATCTGCAAAAGGAGCTACTTTTGGATCCTAGCTCCCCTACCTACCTAATGAATAGAAGTCACCTTAAATTTTTTTGTATGCTGGTATTTATTTTTCAAATTTTGATATTTTCACACTTAATTAATACAAATTGTTGAGAAATAATAACACTGTCCAGTAGCAGTAGTGCTTTTTCACAAGCCCAAGAAAAAGCCCAGGGCTCTATTCGAAACAGTAATTTTTTTCACTGCTTACCACTTTTCTCCTATTCATTAGGTCATCTTCATCTTTTGACTTGGGATACTTCTGAGGTTTCACCTGAGCCTGTCCACGTCTGTTCTCAACAGCCACTTGCTTAGCATACATCAACTGTCTCTGTCTTTTTTCAGCCTGTAATAATGTTTGAATAAGATTTGTCAGAACTTGTCATTAATTTTGTCAGTTTTAGTTGTTTGCATGCAGTATACTACTTCTCAAAGGTATATGTCAGCTGTGGCATGCAAAACAACTTTTGTTACATAATTGAAAACCTCAGTATTGATATATTTAATTACGAGATAAGTCAGTTATATTGTATACCGATTAATACAATCACAGATTTTATATAAAAATTTTCCGGTGGACTACAACTTAGTTTATACAAAGATTAATATGAGTAACTCTATGTTTTTCTGTCTACAAGAAAAAGTGCATCCACATTTTCCAGTTACCTTTTCTTTCCATGTTTCCTCATCTAGCGTAGGGCCTAATCCACCCAATTTAATTTCTTTTTTTAATTTCCTGTAATCATGCAGGGTATATTTCTCATAATTTGGTTTTCTATTGGCTTTTTCCTTTTGTATTGTATACTGCATCATGTAACTTCCATCTTCCTCGTTATTCTGGTTCTGTTTTGAAATTGGAGGGATTGTTTTGTATGAGCTGAAATTTGGCGATTCTCGTGAAGTTTCAAGGTTTTGGCGTGGTGACGGAAGGACAGGTCCAGGTGCACTGTTTTCATATGCCACATCATTTTCATTAGGCTGCAATGACCAAATAAATAGGTGTAGCTGTATTACTTTCTAATAATTTCATTTGTAGAAATAAAACTTGGAAGAGAATTACATTTTTTTCAAATACTAGATTGTTTTCACATATTTGGTAAGAAAGGTAAAACAAAAGTTTGTTAGAGTTTAAGAAAGATATGCTGCCAGCTACCAGACACCAGGTCCTGTAATTTAATATTAGAATTATGCTTTCCACAAAAGTCTTGTAAATATCACAAAAAACATACTGTGATTATTAAAAAACATTCACAACCTGTTTACTCAGAAAGGGGTATGACAGTAAAAAAACTATACAATTTATAGGCAAACACTAGTAGCTAAAAGGACATAGAATCTAGTTCTTATCAAAACAAATTTATAATAACTAGATTGTACTATGCTTCTTAAGGGGGATCCAAGGCAAAAATATCGAATACACAAATATTTCCAATAATCAAATGGGACTGCAACCTTTAATTCATATAAAACATTCAATGCAAAGTAGAGCACACCCTCATGGGGAGAGAATATTAATTACATTTGTAGTGAAATTATATCAGGTGTAAACATAAATATTGAAATTGTTTTATTTGGTTGGGTACTTTAAAGATTTTCTTTCATTAATTATTATGTCTTAACAGTTGAGTAATTTTTAATAACAATACAAAATTGATCCTGTGCCAAAAATAGGCAGTTAATACCAGCTTTGTGCAGCATCAGAGACCCAGGGGGTATCATAATGTTTGGAGCTGACTCGGGGTTCTTTTTTGACGAATATTTAGTACATTTTAGGGCTCCTTTTGCACCCCTTCTGTATATACAGGAAATAATTTTTGAAATCTTAATCATGAATCTTTGGAAAGGTATATTTTGGGTCTACTTTTCACAGAAAATAGTGTACGATAATAATAATAACAGTTTTTTGAACATCAAAAAAAAAAATTGAAATTTCAAGTATGCTTTGAAATTTGTTGGTGTATTTCAGGATCTAAATATCCACATTTTTGGTATAGAGTTGGTCCAGAAATTTTACCCCCAAATGGCACACCCCCACCCTAAGGTGTAACATGAGCAAAACTCCCCCCCCCACCCATCAGAGAAACAAGTAAGTTTGGTAAATGCATGTGTTATTGAATAAGATTTATTGACTACCAGCTTTTAAGTCAGTTAATGAAATCATATGGTTACTTATTTTTAATAATAACAGCATATTTATCCCATATAAGCCCCAATTTTATGATCGCCTGCTTAAAAAGATTTGTAATGAAATTCTCTATGAATTTTAGAATAATAATTTAAAACAGCTGGCATAAATGATGTTATCATTTTTAAACTATAGCTAATGTCAAAAACATTAAATTTATTGTGATAAAATATTTAATGGTGTTAACAAGGTTAAAAAAATGTTGCGCATTTTATGATAAAACTGTCACGCAAAGTGTACAGGTACTTAAAACCAGCTTCTGTAAATATAGACTCTGTACGCAAGGTACACATTATTACTAAGCCCTTTTAAAGTCTCAAAATATTTAAAGTAAACAATAAAAGGCAACTGTTTCCAGTAGATATATTTGATGTTGTCAAGCAATATTAATAAAATGTAGAACATATTACTAAAAGTGCCAGTCTGCCTTAATTTAAATATTCAATTATTAACACTAGTATTACAACAATAAATTTTATAAAATCCTAGTCAAATAAATTTTGAAAGCACATATTCTTGTCTGAATCTGGAGCTTCATCAAAAATTCAATTACACACAAATTGTATCCAAGGATGCAACATATGCCAAGTAGCTTTTAAAATCAATAGCAGTGTACTCCACTGCAACAATTTTGTTAATTGATTGCTTACAAGGTTCTCAGTGAAATGCATCAATAAATCATTGGCCCTTATTACAAAAATTAATTTTTGATATCTAATGCTAGTTACCGAGCAGCTTAGTTAATGATCATTTCTGAGATAAGGCTATACAAAATATGCCTAATTAGAAAGCATAGAGTACATTACAATCAGGTACAAAACTGGGCTGGTAACATGGATTTTTGAAAATAAAATAATGTAACTATGAAATGGACAGCAGTAGTTGGACTACCATGGAAATATTGGAAAATTAATTATACATCAATAAACGTCCTCATGGTAATTGGACTTTTAACTAAGATACAACATGTTAGTCAAATTTGTTTTTATTAGGTGAAATGATTTTTACACTTGCAAAAGCATGAATCAAAATAGTATTTGAAGTGTAGTGTTCCATTATTCAGATTATTGGGGAAATCTGTTGTCATTGGTATAGCAATGAATTAAATAATTATGGTTTTAAAATAAAGTGTTTTTTTGAATTTATTATTATTTAATTCAAATTCCGAACATACTTTAATCTTTTTAACGTTTTTAAAAAGGTGATTAAAAAGGTCCAAATTTTAGTCAAGATGTTTTTCTACTTATGAATAAAATGTCTACTAAAATACTAAAGCATGATTGAGAACAATCTTTATGAACATACCTCTTGCCTGTAGTCTTGCTCAGTATATTGCTGATCATAGTAACCTTGATCTTCATGGTATTCGTCATAATGTTCATCTTCATATTGCTCATTATATTGTTCAGCATACTGATCCCCATATTGCCTATCTCGGGGATACTGATCATAATTTGAGCTATATCCGGAATCTTTTTGTCGATGGTCACCATTGTTTTCAAGTGGGGGTTGATGGTGTTCTCTATTTTGTACAGGTGGTGGACCATAGTTGCCTCTGTTTTGCACAAGGGGTGGACCATAATTGGCTTGGTTCTCAGGAAATGCTTGCCTATAGTTGTTTCCATATTGAGGTTGGATGGTTTGATGGTGAGATGTTCGTACAGCATCAGGAGGCTGGTTGTACTGAATGTTTTGTTGCTGTTGGTAATTATAATCACCATTTTGGTACTCTGTAAAATTCCCGTAATCACTTTTTTGTTGGCCATGTGGTTCTCCCCTATGATTATATTGCCTATAATGAGGCTGAGACTGTTGCTGCATTTGTTGCTGATTCACTTGACTATTAATGTAATGTTGCTGTTGTGAGGGCCCTAATTGTCTAGCATGGTTAGGTATACCACCTACAGCAGCTTGTCCCTGAATTGGGCCCAATGGTTGGTACTGATTTGGAGGGGGTGTAATAAGTTTCAAATTAAAATCCACCGTTACTTTTTGACCATTATCATTCATATAAGATGCCTCCTGCACATAAGATGAATTTTCTGGTGCTTGATTAACAGGAGCGGAACCTGTTAAATTAGGTCGACATGGCATAGGTTCGATATGGTGAGGTTTATGTTTCACACCACCCATATTAATCCTACTGTCACTATTATATTTTTGTAATCCACCACGCCGTCGACCTTTCCCTGATGGACTACTTTGAGCAGATGCTTGCTGTTTATGGATGGATAGCTGTTTTGAACGCTGTTTCCAAACATCCTCAGCAGAAGGCATTTTTTGAAACCGACTACTTAAATCTCCAGCAGAAGCAGCTTTGGTTCTCATTTCATTTTGGTAGGGTGCCCGCAATACTTTCGTTTTCCTTCCACTATCTGACACAGGAGAATAAACTTGTTCTTCCTTTCGGTGTAAAAATTTATCACCATATCCTCTATTGGGTACTTCACCACGAATAAGCTTTTTATTAAATTCTAAAAAGTCCTTTTTAGGCTTTTGTGTAGCGGGACTTTCAGCTTTCAAGGACCGAATTCCCTTTTCAGGCCGCATATCCTGATTGGCATGTTCCTCACAATACTTCTGTCGTCGAGGAGAAGCTTGTTTCAGATTATTTTGTGTGGACTGATTATTATACTGTTGTAATTGTTGTTGTTGAAAATGTTGTTGTTCAGGCTGGCGGTAAGATTGTTGTTGAAAATTTGTATGAGGTACCTGCTGTGGAAAATTACCAGTTGGTGCACCATAATACTGTTGGTTCGAATGCCGCATTTCATTCATACCAGACTCTTGCTCAGACTGATTCATATATTGTTCAGGGGCTGATTGTTGAAAAAGTTGTTGATGATTTATAGCTACTTGATTTTGATAATAGTCATTAGAAAATTGTTGCTGCAGTTGATAATTTTGTCGAAGTACCATTTGCTCATTATAGCTTCTATTAGGATGGGGTTGATAACTTTGTGATACATCCTCCTGATCATACCCGTACTGCTCATTTGGTGTCTGTTGAGGATTTTTATCCACTTGAATATTTTGTTTCTCTCTTTCATATTCAACCTGCCGCTCATAAGATTCACTCCTGTGATTTACAGGAGGGTAATCCTGATTACCGTTGTTTCTCTGCCTATCATAATTATTCATATCCTGGTACCTTTCATTTTCCAGAGGTGGTTGTTGATCAACAACTTGTTGTGTCCTGTTATTATCTTGAGGCTCCTCAGGTTCTTGGTTTCGACTGGGATGATCGTCACACCAATCTGGTTCATTTTGCGGACCATGTCGTTTCAAACGTGGACTCTGATCTTGATTTGTGACATTAAAAGGATTAGGTGGTGGATTTTTCCACTCTAAACTATCTCTGCCAAACGACTCATCAACATTTAGTTGTGAAGAATAATTACCGTCCTCATCTAAAGAATCGGCAACATTATTACTTCTGCTGCTCACAGGTTCATCAAATTCCAAGGAATCCAAAGACTCATGTAAAGGAAGTTTTGGAATATCGTATTTTAATTTTAACGTATCATGCTCCGCTGCCTGTTTAATTCTATTCTGTAATTGTCTTTGATATGCTTCTTCTTTCAGTGAGTCATCTTCTTCATTTTCTAAACTATCCCTATTTCTATTTTGTTGGTGGTGCCTGTTTCGATTAAAATCACTGCTGACATTTTCTTGTCGTCGTCTTCCGGATGTTCGTAATACATATTGAGTTTCAGGAGCCATATCTTCATTGCCACTAGAAACAAATCTCATCTTGTCATTTCTATTCTCATATCTTGAATCCTGTAAATCATCATCAACATTGGGGTTGACAAATTGATAAGCATGTTCATCATCTCGACTAAAAACCGGCGAATCAACATAAACTTTTCGAACTGGTTGTGCCATTTCAGTCTTTGAAGATGTCACTGCTTCAATTTCTGAATCTTCCTTTAATAATGATAACAATGCTGGATTTTCGGCTTTGATTTTTCCACCTTTTGTTTTTCTGGGTGACTTTAATTCCTTTATAAATTCTTGAGACTTTCTTGGTGATGTGTTGCTTGAATTTGGTAAAATGCTTGCAGTGGTATTTTTACTACCGCTTGTGTTTGCACGCATTGCATAAAAGGCATATATGCTTTTCCTCTACATGGTGCAAAACTAAGATTGTGGTGTTGAAGTGCAGTTGTGTAGCTTTTCCACCTAAAAGAAAACACAGTATTAATGATGCTAACTTTATGTGGTTTGATTTTTGAACATTACTTAGTCAGCATCATAAAAGACGAACAAATCATTAAATGGCCGTTTAGCTTGAATGTATACTGAATGAAACTTTAAACAAAAAAGTACTTCAAAGCTATTAACAGTTCTTCTGAAATCATTAAATGTTCATCACAATGCTCATTCAAGTGGATAGGCAACTGCTCAAATTAGTCTTCTCCCGAGTTCTCGGTTTACTGCTACCTGGGACTAATAAAACTAGATAGTCCTAGAATTAATTTTATTTGTATTTGTGTTAGTATTCCCTAGTCAACTAACATACTTTTGCTGTTAATTATTGAACTTCAGATAAAAAAACACATTGTTTAACAAATCTTACCGTAACAGTTAGCCATGGTCGATCATAATTTCGAAAGAAAACATGTTGAACATTAAAACTCCTATCGTTTTGAATATCCTCCAGCAAAATGGCAGATGTATCCCACAATTCCAAGTATTATGACGTTCCCACGGCAATGACCTTGCCCTCCGCCATCATAATTGTTTTCGATAGATGGCGTATCTGTTCAGTAAATCGTGATAACATTATAATTTATTTCGAATACCGATGTGAAAGGGTTTATTTTTAAATTTTTCATTTTGATAGTTTTAAATATTTTTATTTTCTTTGGATTATTTTTTGGAAAATTCTGGTTAGCTGGCACTTGTGGTATATAGTTGTGTTGTTATAACCCAGTATTGTACATAAATGTAACTGTGAATTGTAAATAGCCTTAACGCATAGAAAAATTTCTTATGTTATTTAATTAGGAGGGGGAAGAACACTTTTATAAGTTATCCAACTTTAGCTCCTTCCTTTCCATAGCATCAAACTTGTAACCTGGTTAAATGTTTAAAATTATTATTATACATTTTGTTGTGGAATAAAATGTTTGTCGTTGTCATTAAAAGCTGCTAGGGGACTTCATTATTGGAGGCCGGCCAAGGACAAAAGTATAAATTTATGAGGTGACTTGATTTGGATCAATCTGTATCACACTACTGTCGGTACAATAATGAGGGCTATAGAGTTTTTCGCAAGCATAAGTCCAAGCAGCAAGCATTTTTTTTGCTTTCTATTTTTATAACTTGCCGCAACCTGTTTTTTTTAATTGTTAATTTTTCTTGTTAAAAGCAAGCAACAAGCATTGCCAATTTGTAAGTGTGAGCATTGTCCCCTGGGGCAACCCCCTACTCCCCTCAATAATACAATACAAATTCATCAGATGAAAAAATAGGTGTTAGATATAAACATGTAATTTTTGGATCCATTTATATTACCAGCTCAATTGCTGTGTGAATGTAGACATCTAGTTTCAGATTCAGAATTATGTACTAAACTGTTGTCACATTCCCACTGATATATGCAAGCAAACTAGTGTTCTGGGGGGCATCTATTAAAATGTCCTAGTGCAA
This sequence comes from Phoronis ovalis, assembly GCA_028565635.1. Classification (NCBI taxonomy): domain Eukaryota; kingdom Metazoa; phylum Phoronida; family Phoronidae; genus Phoronis; species Phoronis ovalis. The sequence continues at coordinate 4,848 of JAOXYB010038817.1, read as the reverse complement.
CCATGAGCAGTGTTATCGACATTGAAGTTGATGGCAGTAGTGCATACAAATTGACGAGGTACTGATGTGACGACAAAATTTGCAACAAAAGGCCATGAAGAAAATGAGTTAAGGATGCAACTTTTAACCTTTGTATCACCATTCAGTGATCTTGTTATATTAAAATCATTGCAATACAACCAGAAGTTGGATTATGCTCAACAAGAGTTCTGCCATTGTCCCACTGAATTGTTAGATGAATAGAAGTGGGCCCCTTAATTTACGTTTCAGTACAGTTGTTACGTTATTTTCTAAATGTTGTTAAAGCTGGACTTGTATATTGTTCCATAGAAATTATGATTATATGTGTATAAAGTCACTAGAACAAACTCACAATTTGTTTCTAATTTTTTTATTGTTTTACATCTTTTTGACAGACAATTTAGAATTTCTGGAATCCCTTCTTTCCACCAGATCCCTTTGCAACCTTGATAACATTGTACCTAACTGTTTTACTTAGAGGTCGGCATTCTCCAACGGTCACAACATCGCCAAGCTTTACATCTCTGCAAGATAAATAAAGCACTGGTTTATGCATACAAGAACTATTATAAAGCAAAAACAACTAGAAAGCAAACTGAAACATATAAATGTTTTCCTGTAAGATTTCTGTTTGTGCACAAAAGGTACGAACTGTTGCATTTTGATTGTAGCTCAATATCTTACACAAGCTACCATTCAACGAAACTCACAAGAGCTATTCCATTTCCGGTTTATTAGGAACCGTGAAGGGATTTCATAGTATTTAAACAATCACACACAATATATTTAGTAATGTTGGGAATAAGTTAAAATTTTCATGATTTATTATCAATTTCCTTAAACAGATAGATCATCAATGAATAATCTATTATTGTGACGACACGAGAACAGTAGGAACGGATACCATAGAAGAAGCAAGCCCAGAAGATATTTATTTTATAACCAGTAGTAGCATGTAGACCAGCAAGGATATGAAATCCTGAGTCATATTTACTGTAATATTTTTTAACGACTTTTCATACTAAATATTCAACTTCAACATCGGCCCTGGGTTAGAATGGTAATTCAACTATATGATGTTGCATTCTTTCATGGTATGGGTGTATTTCCATCAAGTACATTTCTGTACCTGAAGCGACCACTTAGATTTTTATCGATCATTAGGGGCCACTGTTTCATCGAAAGTCAATCATGGAACTTGCAGTCGAACGGACACAAATTCCATGATCAAATTTCTGTGAAACAGGATCCTGTAGTGGTCAATAAAATGAATTCACTCAAAACCAAAATGGCTTTCTGTTATAGATTTTGTCAACTCACCTGAAACAAGGACTGAGATGCACAGACATATTTTTATGGCGTTTTTCAAATCTGTTGTATTTTTTAATGTAATGGAGATAATCCCTGCGGATAACAATGGTGCGCTGCATCTTCATTTTTAAGACCACACCACTGAGAATACGCCCACGAATATTAACATTTCCAGTGAAAGGACACTTCTTGTCAATGTATGTTCCTTCAATGGCCTATAAGAACAATAGTAGAGCATTGGTATCAACTCTCCACAAATTTCGTTTTCAGCAGTGCACTGTAAAATACTGTATTATGTTTAAAAGGGTTCATTTTTAAAATATTTGAACACGGATTCAGAAAATAAGCTTTTAGAACTGTATCAGCGAATGCTTAAAGCAGTGTCATCAATGACAATTGTGAAGACCATCGTGATAAAACATCATTTACAGTTCATAACATGTAATATACTCTGTAAACATCCCAGATATTAATAGGGGGGAGTTGTAAATGTTTACCCGGACAATAATAAACTTTATCTTGTTTACTTTTAATCTTTTTGTTTCACATTGTCATGTTCCTTCTGGACTCCAAGCTTGGCATTTATTAAGAGTGATATTACACTACAGGTGAAGCAAGAACTTTATACCAGATTAGGTAGGGTCATAAGTCTTTATTTAGTATATCAACAGAGGTCACACTTTGACTATATTTCGCATTTGCACAGAAGACAGCTTTCGTGAAAATTTTTCATCAATCTTTTTTCGATCCAGGCATTATGAAGTCAATTTTTTAAAGTAAATTAAATGAACAGAACATAGGTCAGGGAATATGCAGAAATAAAAAGTTGTGAAATGTATACTTGTTTATAGTGCATTTGAGATATGTGACCACTTAACTAAGACAGCAAAGAACCTATGACTGTACATTCAAGCCGTATGAATACTAGACTACAGCACCCACTACCCAATTTTAACCCGGTAGTAACCCAACATAGCAATTTAATTTTTTTTGTTGAACAGGCCTCTTGCACAGCACAACTGTCATCTCTCGGCCATTTAAAGAGCTCCATAAAAGCGTACCTGATCTAAGGATCAAGTAAACTCATACCTCTCGTGGGGTCTTGAAACCAAGACCGACGCTTTTGACGTAGCGGAGCTTCTTGTTAGATTTTCCACCGAGAAGGGCCTGTTTCTTATTTAAGAAGACTGTCGATTGCTTTTGAAAAGCACGCTCGGTCTACAAAAATTAAACACAGCGAACTAATTTTGATTGCAGTTCAAAAATAAAGAATCAGCAGAAAAAAATAAAATCTTAACATTAGCGATGACCGATCGATGTCCTCTGCTTCTGAAATCCAGAACTTGGACTCCACCAGTCAAGACAAGAGTCAGATTTTACGTCGACAAAAAGCTTGAGTAGGATCCAATTTAGCGATTATACTTAGTGTATTTATAAATAACCAACATGGATACAATCCAATAGAATACTGGGACAATATTATTTTCAAACAACTTTAAAGCACGTGAAATATCCATAACACTAAGGTACATTTTATACACACATGTGAAATAAACTCACTTGATCCGCCATGATGGATCTGAGAAAGGAAGATTCGGGGTTCGCCCTTGTGAAATCAGGCCAATTTATGCAGCGACATCTATCGGTATTTTCTCATACTATCATAGGGGATTACCTAAGAGAATATTTACAATTAGAAAGAATAAAAATTAAGAAAACGGCATTAAATATTAAATGTCGTACACTATCATGTTTGAATATTTCAAAATCAAAATAATTTCAACATAAGAAACTATACGATACCACTGGTATTATCAACATGACGACCACGTTATATATATTGTCGTTTCTCCTGAATAAATAGGAGCGTTGTGCTAGCTGACCAAGATGGCTGCGCCCACGAAAGTTTTAACAAGTTTCCTAAAATTTCAGGTAAACTTAGATTTTCAGGCATAGTACGTGACTTTAACAGCGTTTCTTGTCACGACATTGCCGTGTAGCTGTTTAATTAGTGCTAGCTTCATGACCTTACTATACTGATTAGTAACCTGTAATGGAAAACTCTAATAGACTATACTTTTGTTCATCAAGTCTTGTCCAAGTTCTTCCAAATCAAATTAAAAATACTATAAATTAAGTCTGGCATTAAAGCTATAAACCCTCAATAGTTTCAGGATTTTAACAGCGATAAGTGTGAGCACTAAGATAAAATGCTAGTATAACTATAATTAGGTGCAGTGAAAAGTAAAGTGAGCAACAGCAATGAACTATTAATGTTTGAATCGGGGTAAAAAGTTGTAGGTAACTTTTAAAAACACATTTAACGAATTTAGTATTGATCATTGTAGTCCTAATAATAGGCCCAATATCTGACGTATTGGTCCTAACACTTTCCTATTCAAAAACTATCGTCTTTCAAATTTACTAAAAACTTCCCCGTACAATGAAATTATTGATTCAGCCACGATCACCTGGCGAGAAAGTGTACTTATATTCTTAAATAAATATAGGATTATACTATCCATACGGCCTCCTGTGTCATCTATATATACACAGGTCCTGAAACACCTGGCCAGTCTGGAGCAATGCCTCCTCTTCTAACCAATATTTATGCTCCAAATAGCAAGTCCTGTTGCTTCAACTTCCAATCCAAATATAATGAGTTTTTCATGAACTGGCGCTAAATTCTGATGCCTTTCAAGAGCGATTTCAAAAAATCACATTTAACACATTCATCTGCATTGGAACCCAAATGCGAAACACTTCGTCCAATCAAACCTCGGGGAAAAAAGCCGGAACACCAGTGCTCTAAAAGACTTACCAGGAGTCATACCCATTTCAAAATCACTTTGTATATGTACGTCCGGGTTCCAATGTAGAGGAATGTGTTAAAATGTGATTTTTTGGAATCTTTCTTGAAAGTCATCATAATTTAGTGCCGTGTAATGAAGAAGTGAATATTTTTGTGTTGAAAGTTGAAGAAACAGGATTTATGATTAGATCGATGTGTGGATTGAGTGCAGGTACTTGATATTTGGAGCACAAATATTAGTTGGAAGGGTGGGCATTGCCCAAGACTGACCCGGTGTTTCAGGATCTGTTTATATATACATTACACAGGAGGCTGTATATATGGATAGTATACCATATACTTATTAATTTAAAACTATAACTACACTTTCTAGCCAGGTGACCATGCAATACTTAGTTCATTTTATTATGAAGTTAAAAAAGTACAAATCTACATGTGTAAACAAGTCGGATGGGTAAAAATCAGTGAAAAGCAGTATAGACGTCCGGAAGATGCCATTACAGTCACTTTGATAATAACAAACCAAGAACATGCATTGGAGCATTGCTGTAGGGGCCGTCCATTAATTGTGTCAACAAAATAGGGGGGGAGGGGGTTTGAAGAAGTTTGACAATTGTTGACATGAGAGAGGGGGGAGTTCAAGATAAATTGACGTCAACAATGTTATTTTTACTTAAGTTTGGTACTGACTTCTTTGAAGAAAA
>JAOXYB010038806.1:0-13339 GCA_028565635.1 Phoronis ovalis | reverse complement strand
TATGTCTTTTACATCAGTGTTTTTAATTATCTCGAAAAATTTTTTTTACTATCATATATATGTTGGGTGTTTGCCGATCAGATATAGACTATAATAAAGCCAAGACTAAACGGGGTGGTACCACAGATGAGGGGTCCTTAAAATAATAACGTTCAATCGTTGAAAAATGTCGGACATTTTTCTCGAAGCTACCTTCATGTCGAGTACCTTAAGTCTGCTAGTATAATGATTAATATCGTTTTGAATAGAAAGTTTATTTTATTATTTTCTAGAATTATCGATTTCAATTTCATTAAAGTAAGATTATTCATTTCATTTTTTTTTCAGTATATTCCGCATTTAAAATAAATTGGCAAAAACTTAGACATAAACTTATGGAGAATTACTAAGGTGGGTATATACTTACTGCCACACAAATCAAATGCTGGTGGTAAGTCGCGTGTCCAGCGATTGATATCCATTTTGCAAGTTAAGTTTTGAGTATGTCCTGCTTTCTCCATGTAAGATTTACACTTAAATTGAACAAATAGAGTATTCCCATCGTCAGCCAGCGTTTCTGTTTTATCTGCGTGAGGAAAGTCCTTTTGACACGTCTGTACTGTTGGCGTGGACTTGGTAATTTTCGCAGTTTGTGTTTTAAGTAATATAGTGTTAAAATTAAATTTAGTATTGGATGTTTTTGTTGGCATGGACTTGGTAATTTTCGCAGTTTGTGTTTTAAGTAACATAGTGGTCAAATTAAATTTAGTAGTGGATGTTTTTGTTGTTAATTTGCTAGGTTTTGCCGTCAGCATAGCGCTAGTCGTTTGTACGATGGTTAATTTTTTTTCAAACCAAATGGTATTCGGATCTGACGTATCCAACTTAGTACAAGTGATCTTCTTAGGATAACATTTCTTGCCGTCGTAGAAAAGAAAACCTTTACACTCAGGCAACTCACTGCACAACCTTGTGCATTGATATAAATCAAGATCTTTGGAGTATCCAAAATTAATCGCCGAACCATAACATTCGCCGTAGCGTTTTGTGTAACCAGGTGGTGCTGAAAGTAGATTTCGTAACTGATAGTTTACAAGAAATTAAAATACCTCTAATAGAGTTATACTGAGTTCCCCCATTTGCACGAGAACTTGTTACCATGTAAAACGGTACTTTACCTGTCATCTAGCAATGGACACCAGATAACGTGTATAAAACATAACGAGAGCATATTTAGTTGCATTTGTGTCCCATAGATCATCGTGCATTAATATTCCTTACATACTAGTATTCATTAGAAAAAGTTAAGAACATAAGAACTTACTTTCACACGATCTGTCTAGTTCTATTTTGATGTTTTGTAAGCTTTGAAACGATTCAACAAAAAGCAGACTTTTGTCAGTAGGTTGGGGTGCTATAAAATGTAAAACCTGTTCCGCTTTTTCTCCAATTTTAATAATGAACAAACTTATGTTCTTTTTTTTTAAAGTATCAGCATATCGATATAGTAATCCCTTATCGGAAAGATAGCTCGCAGAATGGCTACTAGTGATCAAAACTGCAATTCTGGGCACGTTTCTATTAGCTACGGTTGCGCCTTCTGCTGATTGGTCCATACTTTGAAGTGCTGCTCTCAAATCTGTTCCACCACCCCAAGAGTTAACGTTTAAATACTTGGCTAATCGTTGCTGATAATCAACACCAAAATCGATATCTTTAAATAGCTTGTAACATGATGAAGGATTAGACTGAATCTGTCTACATGCAGTTACCCCAAAATTTACTTTCGTGCCACCAGTATTTTTTTTCAATTCTGCGATAGTGTTTGAGACGAAATTTATCAACGCTTTAAAATTCTGATCGCCTAAACTGTATTTATTTGTACAATGTCGAGCCGTTTCCGGAACATCTGTCAGTCCTGCTGATGTATCTAATAGAAACGTTATCTGTGCTTCATTCGAACAAGATCCAGGTAGAACTAGTTTGTGTCTGGTTGAACTGGCAACACTTCCAGTGAAATTACACGACGTCTTCGAATCTAAATTATGAAAAAAGAAAATCTATTGTATGGTTTTAAAATGATTTTGAAATATTTTAAATAAAATTAAGAACATTGTGTCACTGGCACACAAAACTAAACAATTTCTTCAGACCAAGAACTACAAATGATATTCGTCATTAGAGTGTTTTTAAAATTGAAATGTATTGTAATACCTGTGCAGTTCGTTGTTAAAACGACATCCATAGTTTCCAAATCATCATATGTCGATACGTTGGTCATCGAATGCCTCCCAGATGTAAGGGAATTTATCTCCTGTGTAGCTATCTCGGACCCAACAGCTATAACGTACAGTGAAATTCCACTCAGCTCCATCATCTCAAGTTCTTCCTTCATTTTTACGTACGAGCCATAACGCTGATAACCATTATCACCATCCGTCAATAAAATCACTATCTTTGGCACGGACGGTCTTGCTCCTTTTCTAACATTTAACAACACTACATGACTACTCGCAAGGGCGACTGTTGTTTCTGTGCGGCCACCCCACCAGTACTTTTGTCGAAACTGTTTAACGCTTTTCTTAATCCTTTCTATTGAAGATGAAAGACTATTGTTTCTTTTCATATCAAAAACGTCATTACTATACGGATGGATTGCCAACTGGATTTCTTTCGAATTAATAGGTAATACATTAATCAGTTTTGAAACAAAATTAAAAATGGAATCAAAGTTTTCGTCTCCACGCTTTGATGACCAGTCAATAGCCAAGTCAACCTCGTTTTTTCTTGGAATTATTCCCAAATCGCCAGACAAATCCAACACAACTGATATGTCAGCTTGCTGGTAACAACCTGTAAAAAAGGGTATGCCAACCCATACATATTCCAATGAAAGTTAATTCATTCACATAGACAGAGCAGGAGTTTCTTTGCAACTGAAGAGGTACTAAAACTCTATTCTGCTGGTATCAATTTTTGAAAAGGCGTTTAGGCACAATTACTATTTAAATGACATGGCAGATATGTTTCGTGTATTAAGTTCTTTCGCGTATAATTTACTACAAGTAAATACAATTTTTAATGGATTGCGAATCATTAAAAGGGAAACTATAGTATACTCGTGTCTACTCGAATAGAAGCACCGATTTTTTCGAAAAGACCTCGTATTCGATAACGGTACGTCTCCTATTTCTCGAGAATTGTTTTCACTGGCTACTAATTATATAAACTATATACTCAGAATAGAAAGTTCAAACAAAGGTTTTAAGGATTACTTATCACTAGTACGTACGTGAACCTTAAATGCATTAGGAATATTCGAAGTAGAAACTCTGTGAGGAAACATATTCATTTATACTAGTGTTTACCTTGACAAGAAATAAAATGGAATTTTTGTTGGGCCAGGCGATCAAAATCGTCGTAACTTGATAAAGCCAAGAAATGCTCTTCTATAGGTTCACTGGCGATCGTTTTTATATGGTCGACATTATATTCGGATCGACCACAAACCACGAACATTTCTATATTGTTTGCTTTAAGAGTGTTAACTTGTGTTGGTAGGTAATGCTGCACCCCAAGGAATGCTGGTCCGTCATCTAAGATCAAAACACCAATTTTGTTTGAATGGGTACGCATTCCAGCTTTGGCGGTGAAAATATTATTTGCTACGTAAAACAACGCTTGAGCAACATTTGTTTTTTGTCCAGAAAGTACACCTCTGTTTAAGTAATTTTTAATTGTCATCTTAATTTCCTCTCTGTTGCTCATAAAAGGTATTGCAGGCCAATTTAAAGATCTGGCTTCGGAGTTGTAAATAACGATTGCCACGTGCACTCTGTCTTTATCAACAGGTATTTCATCTGCAGTTTTCATGACAAACTCCATTGCTTTCTTCACGTTATCACTTCCAACACTGCCAGATATATCTACTATAAACGTTAAATCAACTTCTTGTTGGCAGCTTAACTTTAACTCAAAGTTCGGTAGTTCGCTGTCTGCTCCATACACGCACTTGCAAATACAGAAAATAAAAAGTGACAGTTCACGCAACTCCATGATGCAACTTAGTGTTTAGAAGACGAGGTGAAAATGTGTGCAAAAAGCTGACATGTAAAGGTGCAACGTCAATGTTGTTATCAAACGGGTCATACTGTTACATGTCGCAAATTGGTGATAAAGGTATTTAGTTGTTATCAGCTAGTCTCTCGCAACACAGAAGAAATAAAATAATATATAATGTTAGTTATCTCATATAATAAGTAGCATCTACAAACAGAAATAAAAAAGAGATTTATAATTTGAATATGGTTCCTGATAAACAAATTAAAAAAACTAATCCATGATCGAACCTTTTCCAATGAACGCCGACTGTTGTAAACAATAAAGAGTGACAATTTTTGTAGTATTTTCATGATCATCTGACTACGATTTTCTAATATTTTTCGTAATTGTTTGTTTTACTGTACATGAGTACTACTAAAACTGTATTAGTTTTTGCTAAAACTATAATAATGAATAAAGAGAAAAAGTTTAAAAAGGTGCCTCTTATAGTCATACAGCATTTCAATTGAATTGGCGAATACTGAAATACAGTCGATGGCAGCATCTCCAACGTACGGTTTGTTGGCTTTTACCGACATCATTTTGAAATACCCAGTATAAATATAAATAGCAGTCCAGAATAGAATTCGAATTGGAAAAAGATTGTATAAAACCTATATGCAAAGACGGAGCTACAGGATTTAAAATCAACTCATATATCAGCAAGTCATTTAAATGCGCGCAATCCGTGCTTATTAACACATATATTTTATAAAAGTTTTTTTAAACGGTGGTCTTAATAAATCATTTTTTGTCACTGATTCATAGATTTCGTAATTAAACTTTATTGGATGAAGGTAATTCTTTCTTCCATATCCATATTGGCTGAGGGTGTGTTTTTCTTGGAGCTAAATACCCAATCACTCCCTTATATATAGCACCAGGAAACTTCGTCACATCGGCTACCATTCGAAGGGTAAAATCTGGCTTTCCTTTAATGTCATTTAGAACAACGCAGCATAATCCTTCATTATGCAGAAATGACCAAGCTTTTTGCAATGATAATATCAAAAACTTAGAGTACCATTTGTCGAAGGAGCCTAGTTTGTGAGATTGCGTTTCCTCGTCAGAATAAATTTCTAAGTCAAAATACGGCGGACTGCTGAAGATTAAATCATATTCCGCACTTGGAATATTTGCCTCCTGGAAAGGTGCTTGTATCATATGAAAACGTGGCACGGGTGGCATTACACAGTCGAACATGGCTTTGTGAGGTATTTCTGACAATAAAGGTAAAAACGTTTCTATGATCTTTTGATAATTTTTATGTAGTGCTATGAAGGGATCGACTCCGCAATAGAACTCTACACCCACTGCCATAGCCCCAATTAATCTATCACCCCACCCAGCACACATATCTAAAACACGATGGCGGTCAAATCTCTTGACAAACTCTACCATAAGCGTTGGTCGAAACTGGGTGGCCTCTCCGGGAGACTTGATTTCATATATACTTTCCCTCAGCTCGTAAGGAGTTAAACTAAAAAATTCTTGAGGTATATCGAGTGACGCGAGAGGTGTTTGCAGAGCAGTGTCCGCTAAAATATCGCCTAAACCTTTCGAGTATTTTGTATAATATTCCCGCCGATGATCAGCTTTTTTCCGCCTCTTTAGGGCGTGGTTAAAAATCTGTTCAGGATACTTCAACCAATAGTCATAAGGACAACATTCAGCATCAAAGCGTTGGGCTTGCATCCGGGCTTCCTCTTGAAAATAATCACTCATAATTTGATATTTGAAGTAATCTTCTTGCTTACATTTTAATAGTAATGGAATGGAAACACCATGATCATAATGAAACACTAACTTATCGGCAGTAAGTTGCGGTAAATGCCCAATAATAAAAGGCGTTGATGATGTTTGGAAACGGTAGCTTTTTAACAAATCAAAATTGCGCAGCAGATCTTCTAAAGTGATAAAATGTCGTTTGTATGGAAAAAGTATTTTCTTTTCCTTCACCATTCGACATATTTCGTCCATTCTTCAACCTGTGAATAAAACAAACAAAAATGCAACTGCATAAAAAGAACAATTTTGTCATTTATGAATGAATGTCAAGAGGGATGAAACATCTTTCATATCGTTTATACCTCACTCCCATATACAGAGAAGCATCCGACCTGATTCTCAGTTAATATATTCTGAAACCTTTTACCCAGATTTATCCAGCAATATTCCCTTTCGTTTGCAAGATTTATGGAGACGAGAAAAAGATAAATCTACTCAGTTACAGATTATATACTTGTACCACAAGGTTAAATATATTTCAAATGTATCTACTTGTCAAATTATTGTTCATCACCAGCAGATCATTACTCTTTGAATTGTAGCTTCCTTTTTAAGTTCAGTAAAATAGATCGAATCCCCTGTTCATACTTTGTTTTGCTATTTGGCTCTTAAGGGCTGGAGATACAAAGAGGTGTATATGTAATTCAACCAATGTTTTAGTAATTAGAATGAAGTGGTAGACATTAAAAGTTTACATTTTAAAAAAGTTAATACCCAAAATTTTACAAATCCTAATATTAAATAATTGGAATAAAAGCCACTTTAGGGACAATGTGTTTTCAAATAAAAAAAAAAATTAGGGCGAAATTAAACCCCTACAAATTGAAATTTTGCACAGATAAGCTATATACAATCATCTATATCTACAAAAACGTGTCTCAGATTTTAAAATTTGTCTTTGTTAAAAAGTTATGATTTTTTAAAATTTAAGGGTCGGATCAAAATTAGCAAAATCCTGGCCTTTAAAATTTAAAAATTCATAACTTTTAAACTAAGCAAAATCTTACAAATTTGAGATACTTGTTTGTAGATCTATATATTAAGATAATTTGTGGCAAGTTTCAGCTTTGTATAGGTGCAAGAGTTTTTGACAAATGTTAAAATTAAAAAAAACACGTTTATCAGATCATGAGACTGATTATTTTCAATATTTTGCCTTTAGATTCATTAACATTGAAGTATAACCTTTTAAAAAATGTATACTTTTATGTCTATCTCTTCATTTTGATTATGAAAATTTATAAAGAAAATTATAGTCAAATAATAGTGGTTTTTGTATATCGAGTCCTTAATAGGTTAATAGGGCTTTTATTAGGATAAATACGGTATCTTTCCTTTGTGACGCTGTGTCATTGCACCGTGATATTAAAACAAAGAAAATTAAAGACACTGAGTTTAAAGTTTGTATTTTCTACAAAGAAAATTTGTCAGGCACGATACAAAACCACAGTACGTACTGCATAATCCCAGAATAATAAAATAACCAAACATACATGTAACTTAGACTTCACAAAATCAATTCACAATATATACAATGTTTTCTAATACAAATAGCACTTTATGGAATTTACAATTTCAAAGCGGTTTTCACATTTTACACCACATTTTAAACACAACAAACATACGGTAACCACATCATACTTTATGGAAAGACACTAAAAGTTACTGTAAGTAAATGCAATTTTATTTTATATTTCAGGTACATGTGTTTTTCTATAAGAAATCTGATAGATTTATTTTCTACTATAATCACAATATTACAAAGACTATCACGTCATATCAAGAGTGACACAAAACAAACGACACTCCTATAATATAATACTGATATTTTTCGTTGATGTGAAATTATGTTCGATGAGTTATGAATGACTTCGTGATGTGTGACTGTCAGGAAAGCGATCTAATGTTTTCGTTTCTTCGTGCAAAAAGGTGTATTCAAATGCATTTTGAATAACATCATTAGTTTTTCGTGCTCTTCCTTGAGTTTTTTAATATCACACTGTAAGCCTGAGTTTTTATCTTCCATGTTGTCAATTTCCTAAAAAAGAAAAAACAAGTGAGCTAGTAGTCATAGCGAAAATACTCTTAAAAGTTCATACTGAAAAATCATTGTATAAGCTTCTAGCATATCAAACATTTTTGAAAAATCTTAAAACTATATTATTTTATCTAAAAAGTACAAACGCATTCCTTATTTATTTGCCAAAACGAACATGTTACATTAGTTACAAAATTTGCTTTAAAAAAAGATCAAAAGAAAATTTTCAAAAGATGTTTTAAATGAGAAAGAGACAATGCACGTTAAAAACAAATCAGCTGATAATTCTCAAGAGGGCATGTTACATATATTGATTTTTCCTTTTATTGCTATCACATAGGAATGAGTCACACTCAACGTTAGGCAAACGACGCGAAAGAAGCCATTATTTGCCTGATGACGTCATTATACAAAATAGCTATGATCAGTGATCCTGATGACAACATACTTTCATTTAAAAAAAAAGAACTTAATTAAATTTAATTCAAGGCACTCCTGTTTTGGAATACTAGTAACCACAACACTGACAACAATCATTTAAATGTTGTTTCCGATTTTTTTTCCTGATTGTTTTGTATTTTAGGTGCGTGTCCTAGAACACATATATTGATTGATTCATGTTTAATAGGGAATTCCCACGATAATAATAGCCTTGTAAGAGGCACATGATAGTGGTCTGATGTTTACGTCATTGTTTATGTTTACATATGGAGTTGTGATTTCATCAGTTAATGTTTATATTTATCTTTGTAATACGATGAAAAAAGAGGTATTCCCTTAAAAAATTATACTATCTGCTCACCTGTTGCAAGATTTCACTTCTTTCTTTGCGTTTGCTTCTACACTTTCTCGCGGCTGCTTTGTTTCTTTCCCGCCTCTCTTTTCGTTTTTCTTCAATTTCTGGGGTAAGCTAAAATGAAGAAGTTTTCTTTATAAACTTGTGCAAATATGTTGAACAAAAAATCAATAAAACAAGAAGACAGCAATCCTTGCAATTAAGATAAAAATTAAAGTGCATTTATGTGCATTGCTTGTGAACATTTCCTTCGGTTCTAATTCTGCCGATATAGCCTAGTTCAAATTACATAAATTTATTTGCAAAAAAAATAAAGATAGCACATATCCATAAACGCCGAAGTAGTTCTGAAATGATACTACGTGACATTTAATTATTTTCTTGCTCATGAATAACTAACTGTTTGCAGGGAGAGGTAACACAGTATAACCGATAACAGTAAGCAAACAAAACTTATTCGACCCGGTAAGTGTGCAACATGGTACGACGTATCAAACTGATTTAGTTTTATCAGGAATTAAACAGATAACGAAGTTTGTCACCAATTTCTGAGTATGTCTATCTGTTTATTGTTCGATATAACGATTCGTTTTCAAGACTGACTAATTTTAGGTAATTGTGTATGCTGCTTATTCCAAACAAACAGGATCTCCGCTAATTTTTTAAAGAATTTTTGTTCCACAAGGTACATTATAAAAATAATAGAATCTAGCGAAAGTAGCATACATTTAAACAGGGGCATGAAAACAAAAAAATATTGTTACATTTATTATACTTCTACACATGTAACACAAAAGACGAGATGATTTATGTTTTAAACATAAATGATTTATGTTTCAACAAACAAAATATATAAACGGACACATATTTGCATTTTATCCGCGGAGTGTTAAAAGCGCTGAAAACGTTCTGCGAGTTTTAGCATGACGAAACCCGTGACGAAATCATTATACTAAATACTACAGATGTTGCCTTTTTAGCAGTGACTGTTACACTGCACACCCATATATGGTTATTAGGAATCAATAAAATGTGGCAGAGCACGGTTACCATATTTGGCATTTCTGAAAGCATTTTATTCACTCCCGTTCACCTTTACCTTATAAGGTATAACGCTATGTATACTAGTGACATCTAACAGGATTACACTTTTTGACCGAAATCCCTTTGGAAATTTAAGACATATTGTTTGGCTTACAATTACTGCAAAAATTATTTTTATTCTGTTTTAACATTTCTCCGTGATTGTGAGATAAACAAATGCATAAGTAATTGTGCATTCGCCTTCTATAATCTAATCCCATTTTTAGTACACAGTGCAAAAATTATATATAATTAATTTCACTATGTGCCTACGATTTTATAATTACATTGCCACCTGTTTCTACATGTATACATTTATTTCAAACCAAAAACGACGTTTACGGTCGATTTATCATTTATTTGTTTATCAAAAACAGTGTAATTTTCTCCCTAAAATGATATTTGAGAATTACAACATTAATCAGAGTCTAAGCTCAGATTAAGAAATAATGATACAGCGTATTTGCGTAATTGTACCTTGTAATATTTCGATTATTTTAGACATTTATGGGATACATAAATGTTATCAATAAAATTATTAATTAAACTAAAACACGTACCTCGTCAGTATCTTCGTCTTTGTACTCAATCTCTGGCTCATCTTGCCCATTGGCCAATCGCTTAGCCAAAATTGCACATTTCAATTCTTCCTTTACTAATGGACTGAGGTCGCCTGTAGTAAGAGCATTCAAAGCGACAGACGCTAAGTCATAATCAAACATGACGTCATCAGCAACCGAAGTTAAATCGTGATTACTGACAGGGACCTGTTGAGGCGTTTCGAATTTAATTTCAGAATCGCTGACATGGTATATGAAAGATTCGTCTGAAAGTGGCGACAGTACTTTTTGAGTTTCTATTTGTTTAAAATGTGTCGAATTCTGAACAACAATTGGTATACTTTCTTCATTTCCGTCTAACGCACTTATAAAGATTGGAGTATTCCAATCACACGAGTTATCACAAGTCGACCACTCAGTATCTTCTGAACGTGCAACATAACCGTAGTCCTGAGATGTCAATAAATCTTTTGTTGTTGTACAGTTAGTTTTAATATGATCATCACCATCGAGAGAGTTTTCACTTGTAGAAATATCAATAATTTTACGCGATTCAACAGGTATCATACCATCTGCAAATTCTGTAGTCGTAGTCGAAGCTTTTGTTATGGAAACCAACAACGCATCGGCGTTGTACAGTACTGTTTCCATGTCAACGAAGTCGCCTAGGGGTGTTTTAGCTTCTGTGGACGGAGTATTGAGATCGTCTATTTGAGTTACGACTGTATGGGACGGAGGAACATAATAGTTGTGATCATCATAACTTATTTCTAATGATGGTACTTCGCCAGCAGACACTGTGGCTACAGAATAAGATTCGCACTCTGAAGATTTTCGTGTCATGACTGCAAATCAATAATTAAAATTAGTATAACGTACTTATATACGTTTATGTAAAGCCGTATAAGGGCTAAGCAGAATACAGGCATGTGCCTAAATTTCCCGAAACATTCTCAAAAATTTATCATGTGGTGCCTCAAAGAATCAGTTTATTATAAACATAAAACAATACTAAACACAGCTACAAAAGGTACAAGGCACTTTGGACAATTTTTAAACTAATATGTTTTAGTTGGTTGTGAAATCCCGTTGCTACTAATTAATTAAAATATTTTAATTGAACTACTGCGGATCAGTTGGCCAACTGCCATGTCGTACGAAATGATCTCAATTATAGTAATGAATGAAATAAATTACACATTAGACAGTCATAAGACTGGCGCTCCTATGTTTCATTGACTCACGGGTTAGACTGAGTTTGTAAACATTGCCATCTAGGTCAATGTCTATCGTGTATTACCAAATTAACATTTTAGACTGATGTAATTTTAATATAGATATTAGGATTGTAGCTGACAACATTTTTACCATACGCAGCAAAAGTTGTAATCTTGGAAATATGCAGAATTTCTTCTTTTCAGACAATGTTATGAATAAAACAAGCCCGAACATGCTCGATGTATTTACAAACAGTAGCAATTTTCGGTAAAACCACAGGGAAATCCGCTGATAAAAACACTGTAATCGCAAATATCACCATAACTTTATGTTCCATTCAAAACTCATTGAATATTTCATCATTCTTACCTGAAATAATTATGTTCGCTCTCCAAGTCTTGCAGAATTTTTAAAGAACAATGTTTGCCATGCACATTACACTGACGTGGAACTAGGAATGTAGCGAGACTGCACATTTCGTCATATATACCTATTCATCAATAATCTAAAAATAGTAACACCAGGCCTTTCTCCTTGTACCACGTGATTTGTTACGATAACAACGCACATGCGCAGACTGTAGGTATGAGGTAATGTAGCTTTGATGCGCATGTCCGATTTACAGGTGTGTTTACAAACTATCTCACATGTGACTTAAAAGATTGCGAAATACATGATTCCACCGTGGCAAGCATTCATGTAAACGAGATTGAGCGGGAAACCCATTTTTGGAATATTTCCAAATCTGTGACCCGGAATGATGACAAAGAGCACTGATTCGGCCAGACGACCGACTAATTGTTTTAGACAAATCTTTCTACAGATAAATAAACGAAAAGAACCGTGTAAATTGCTACACACACAATTTTACTTTAATTTATAAATAAAGTTCATTTTAGTTAGTAAGTGGTCCTGGTTCTGTCGCTCGTCAGACTCATGCAACGTGGATTATTATTCGATTGTTGATTGATAAGATTAAATGGTATTAGAATTAACAGACTTTATGATTAATGTCAGAATTAATCGATTCTATGATTCACGGCTCACTTGTCTGATATTGTTTGAAATTTAATAATTGTAAGTAAATGACTCATAGCGTGTTCGATCGCTTATCACAACACTGAGTAATCAATATAGCGGGCTTAACTGTTGCTACGACGTTACACCTGAGATAGCGGATTATTAAATCTATTACTAAAAAGTTTGTTTGTTTATTGAAATCCGTGACGCTTTACTCGCGTTTTTATGAAAATTACGTTGTAAAAAAAATTGTAATAAAATCAGTCAAAAACTGACCAGTAAACATACACGATGTTAAACGTTAAGGGACTGGTCAGGGGTTGGTGTATTTCAAAAACATGGCGCACAAAAAAATTCAACCCCCCTCCATGATCCAGGGTTTGCCAAAAAAATTGCAACCCCCCTTAAGACATGCACCAAAAATTATGACCGACAGGCGAGCGGCCGCAGGGCGCGAAGCGAAGCTAGGGGGTCCGGGGGTATGCCCCCCCGTGAATTTTTTTGAATATTTCATGCGATTTCTTGCAATCTGGTGCATTTTGGGACTCTTTTTTGCCATGATACATTGTGCCACTTTTTATACCTTAAACTTCTTTAGTGTATAGATTGCAACTCCTGTATATATTGCCCGCAGGACGCGAAGCGAAACTAGGGGGGTCCGGGGGCATGCTCCCCCGGGATTTTTTTTAAATATTTCATGTGATTTCCTGCAATCTAGTGCATTTTGGGACTCTTTTTTGCCGTGATACATTGTGC
>JAOXYB010038795.1:0-13339 GCA_028565635.1 Phoronis ovalis | reverse complement strand
TTTTACGCGCGGTAAAAAATGTCGAAGATTCGTATCAGCATTTGACCTACTTGTCAAGGTCATTTTAAAATATCATCATAGACAACGAGATATTATGAAATTACATGACAATTGAGTTTTGACCATTGGGGTCGTACATAAACTGAATAAACAAAAGAAGCACATATCCAAGCTTCGTAATAAGTATATCGTGAATAAAGCTAAAGGTACCGAGACCTGTCAGTAATAAGAACACATACACAACATGGCAGCATTTAAATCAACAACCATGGATAAGATAACATGATTCCTCTTATCAACAAATTTGCAGTTGTGGCGTAATAGGAACCTGCATTAAGGCTTCTACCGGATTAAGGATTAATTGGACAATACGCCCAAGGGTTGGGGAATGCGGGTGGACTCCTGGGTTGCTTGGGGAATCGGGTCAGCACTTCTTGGTGGAGTGTGACTGTCGGGTTTGAGAACCAATTTTAAGGCACGTAAGGCATAAATAGGTAAATACAACCGGCTAGGGAAAGCAAAGATATGAACAAAGTGATGTAAGTAAGTGCAGATGACTCGCCCAGCCAGCCATGGGTCAAAATCTGTGTTATCATAATAATCTGCATAATCATCATCGTAAACAGAATCAGCATCGGAATTTAATAAGTTGGGCATGGAATCTAAGGCTACGGCTTTTGAAGTGTCAAGATTAGTAGGCAACGTAAAATTAAAGGAGGGTAAGGTTTCTTCAGGTGGACATTTGAATAGTGAATCTGCCAAAAGATGTTTCCAAGAATCATCTGTAAGAAATGTTTGCAAAACTGCTAAATTAACGGAATTGGGTTTCTGAAAGGAATGTTGGCCGGAGCATCCTTTTGGTTGGTTTGGTAAATAGTAATTTTCATCGGAGAAGCTACACTGACAAGGGATTGTAATAATGCAAACGTTGCAGCCTGGTTCGACAATAGATTTGTGGGGACATTGTAAGTTAAATTTAGACATATTGTATATTAGAAAATGATTAGGGGTCAATTCCGTGAAGGAAGGATCTAGGAAGGAGAGATTTGATATTGGAATTTACAAATTTGTTTGATGGACGTCAGGTCAGATACGCAAATAAGTCAGATACGCAAGAATGTTTGGAAACGGGAGTGACTGCGATTGCGTTCGGGCACCATTTTATGTCAAGGCCGGTACATTTTATCCATTGTTTAGACTTTGTTTAGTAGTCAAAGTGTAATAATATCGTTTATCATCGGATATAGCAAAAATTTGGGGTAAAGGGTTCGTACAAATAGGAAACATCTTTCGAACAATTTCTAGGAAATCTAATTTGAAATACCCTTTCACTTTGTGGGGGTAGGGTTGTATGACTAGCACAATGAACTACGTCAAGTTTATTCCAATGTATTAGGGGCAAATCAAGATGGACAGGGGAATTAATCGTGAATTTGTCATCTGCAACATCCAAAAATACATTATGAGATTTTAAAAACTTGTAGCCTAGAATTACGTTTATAGCTAAATTTGGAAATACGTAAAATTCTATATTTGTTGTATAAGAATTGCCAAAAGACACGGGGAGAATTATGGAACCTAGTGTGTTGCATCTACCATTTATGCCATAAAAAGTGTTCTCACTTTTATTCAATGTAGGAACTACTTGTAATTTTTTTTCAGAAATTGTAGCGTGATTTGAGCCGGTATCTACAAGGGCTAGAACATCAAACATACTGTGTGTATGTGTTTTTTTTTAGTGATACTGGATACGGGAATTATATGAGGAAACGTTAAAAGAGGGTGCACGGTTGTTGATTGAGGGTCGTCATTGGTGACGAACATTTCCAGAGCGAGTTGGAAAATTATTAAAACGTGGGGCGTTGGAAGAATAATTCTGGCGAGGTTGAAAATTATTAAAACGTGGGCCATTCGAAGAATAATTTTGGCGAGTTTGAAAATTATTAAAACGGGGGTTAGAATAATTTTGTTGGCGTGGTTTAGGATAAAAATTTTGTTGGGGGTTGTGTGGAACGTTAATCTGAGGTCCGAAAAAGGGGTTTGGTTAATTAGACCGTTGCATTGAGGGGGCGGGTTTGGGCGTCTCATTTGACGACAGTCCCGGGCGACATGACCCTCACGATTGCAATTATAGCATTAAACTAAACGGGAGGCGGGGAAACAAAATTGTTGTTGACAGAAAAATCATGAAACTTACCACAATGATTGCACTGTGTTGGTGTACTCTAACTTGTGTGTCTTCTTTGAGGTCTACTAGCTTCATCTGAAAAACTAAGGTTAGAGGTTCGATTAGTAGTAACAGAAGATTTATACGTGGATAGGCGCCTTCAACCAGGCTGGTGGCGGATTCCAAATCTTTGAATTCTTTTAGATTTCGGGTTTCATCCCGCCCAGAGCAGCTTGATAGGCTAGCTTAAGGTCGGATTCGGTACGGGCTGCTTGACTACGAATACGTTCTATAGGTATGAGCAGTAATCTTCATTCTGATTTTGAGTCATTGTGCACAAAGTTTGCATTTCAGGGTATGAAAAGTCAAGACGACATTGAACATATCGTGTTTTAAAAGCTGCTCGGAGTTGGGAAAAATCTTAAATGACTGCGGCGGGGAGGGTCGAATACCATACCTTTGCCGAATCGCGGACCAACAATGAAAAGGCAGCACATTGTTTTGCTCCTTCAAGTCCACGAAAAATACAGTAATGTTCAAAAGTCGTGAACCAAATTGCTGGATCTTTATGTTTACCGTTAAACGTTTCGGGATGAAGATCTGTGGACATTGCAGTGACGCTCGTAGTCTGCGGCTGTGGAGGTGGTTGCTGCTGGTCTCCTTCAATTTGGTCGGTTTGTTGTCCCTGAGACATGATTCTTCTTTGGCGGCCGGCTCTGGTCACTACAGGCATAAACGAACAATTAATCAATATTGAAAACACAATATTATAATAAAGTTTTATACCTTCTTGAGTGTTTTGTTCAGAGATCGACTTGATTCTCCACCAATTGGCAATATGTTATGCTGTAGAATTAACTAAAACACAACACAGGTTGTAAGATTGCAATTCAGACTGATTTATTTAATTAAATATAAAGTTTATATATTTTCGTGAAATTGACCCTTGCACATCAGGTGAGATAGCTTAAACCAGTTTCAAGGTTTTCAAGTGTCCGTGAGGTGTACTGGCCAGATCGCCCCTCAGATAATAACGATCATTTTAATTAGTTTTGGAAGTCCAGCATGTAGTTTCCCTGGACATAATGCTCAGTTAATTAGCTTAAGCACGTTCCTCTGATTGCGCAAGATTTACCAAGGTCCAGTGATAACAGACTAATGATCTCGTGAGTACAATTAGTCTTGAGTAAATGTGTCCGTTAACCTTTTGTTTATCAACTAAAACTATGGGTACCAGATAACAATACTTAGAATGGCTGCTACATTCAATAGGCTGCTACATTCTATAGGCTGCTACATTCAATAGGCTGCTACATTCTATAGGCTGCTACATTCTATAGGATATTGTCCATCAAAGAATACTGCTATTGTACTTTTTGTATTTAATTATATAAAAACTAATTGTAGCTTTTAAAAGTTATAATGACTTTACTGTGTTGATTAATTTTACGCTTATAATGCCTGATTCGATTTTAATGTCAAATAAGAATATTTAGTGAATCGTTGTTTAAAACCTGTGATCTGAAACTCGATGCGATCAACGCCATATTATCACAGATATTAAAGGGCAATCTTTGATTGGCCAGGCCCGGAGCCGGGCCGTTTATGAAGATGTCCCTACAGGCAAGTTATCGTTATCAATAATACTTGAATTTGTGGTCAAGTTAATATTGTCCAATGTTTCATTGATTTCAACTCGTTTCCTGGCAGAAAACACGCTCCATCATGCATGCATGCATTCAAATGCATGGACAAATATTTCTGAAAAGATCTTTAATTGAGACTCCGTACGGCTTTAAGAAATGACAAAATTCACAGTTTGCTTGAATTTATCACTTAACTTACACAAACACGTTGTAGTGTTAACTGTCTTCTCATTGTTTGATTATCCTTACGGATCGGCAATATAAACGCGTGTTACGCTGCTGCAAAATTGCTTAACTGTTAATTGGGATATATTTGTAAACTGCTAACTAGTAACTTGCTTGTAAATGTTCAGTTTTATCTATCCCTGATGTTTAATATTTTTGATACTACTTTCATTTTTAGAATAAACGATCATCCTGTGAATGTATACGATTATATTAAAGAGGGATAAATTAAGAATGTATCAAATAACTGTCGGAAATATCGTGCAAAGCAAATGGTTTGAATCCGATAGTTTTTTTTAATGATATCAAAAAAATATGCTTTTCTACAGCTAGCATTTACCAACTTTGTACTTCCAAACTAATTATATATGAATACAATGTAAAAACAAAAAATATTGGTAAAGACATAACAAAACAGAGTGTAACCTCAGTCAGCAGATATGAACACGTTCTGATGAAAACGTGCGACAATTTAAAGTTACAAAATGTGCGTGTTCCCATGAATTCAATGAAACCAGGAGATATTCACCACCACTAACAAGAAAATGGTACCTTGAAAAACTATAATGAAGTAAAAACTGACAGCAACTACTGCGCATTAAGTTAAATTTAAAATAACTTCACGTTAATTCAGTCAGAAACAACAAACCCTACCAACACATTTGCAGTTTTATTTATTCAAATGTTACAACATGCATTTACGCTCGGATGCTTACTGTAGTAGTAAATACTTTTAACTCGGATCGAAAGTGAAAAGTGGATTGGTAAGTAGTGAAACTGAAAGCGAATGCTATGCATGTGACAAATGTGAATCCCCCGCGTCATCAGCATCTGTATGCTTTGCACGTCATCAGCATCTGTATGCTTTGCATGAAATCATATTATTAATTGTAACACATCAGGAACAATAGCGACATGCAGATATTTCAAAAATTAATAATAGGAACTTCTCAAAAACATCATCATCTTTCATAAATACGTTTAACACTGCGTCTGCATACAGCGACATCTGGCAGGGGAAATTAATAATGTCATAATCTAAAGTTCCGGATTATCATAACAGGGTATTAAATATATTTTGCATTGAACCGTACAAACAAATGACAACAACTGCACCTAATATTTTACTTAGACAATTTCTTTTCTACCATCAGAGGCGGTATTTACTTTATTTCTTTATTGATTACATGTTTTTAGACGTGCATGTTTCGACAATTAATGTTGGCTTTGTTTTATGGAATCTGTAATGGGGGTTCACTTTCTAGTCTTTCTCTCAGTTTATCCCAGAATGCTTCTTATCCAATGGGATCACCTGTCCACTCCAAGTTCAAGTTGACTTTCAATAAATTCTGCAAAGTTCGAGGAGCGTTTCGTAAAATGTTTTCTGAAATGTTTTCCCGCAACACAATAATAAGCCTACTTCGATTAAAACTATTGACACCCATCTAACTTCAAAAAATATCATTCGGTTTTTACTTCGATCAGTACATGCAAATGTTAATTTACACATTAAGACGAAATTGCTTTTCTAAAAATATTAATTTCCTAATAGCTTTAGCTTAGCTATTTGTATAATGCGTGTCTGGTACACACCTTTGCATTTACACTTTCTAGCAAGTAGCCGGGACTTAAAATTAAAGGATATGAAAATGGAACAATCAGTATTAATTGCAATTTTTTGTGTAGTCTAAACATTGCTTTTTAAGGTCTTTGAAAATTTTACAATGCAATAGAGCCTGTAGTAGAACAGAGAAAACTTTCCGAATTCTGCTGATATTCAATTGACAGTTTTGTGAATAGTTCTCCTACACGTACGACTGCTTGAAGAGCAGACGGGTCAGAATTTATTCACTAGAGAGGCCGGGAAGTATGAGGGAAGGCATTTTTTTGAAGAATCAAAGGGGGCCATTTTTTGGACTGCTAAAAGGGAGGCAATTTTTCCCTTTACTTCCAAACCAAAATAAGTGTTTGCTGATTTCCATTTAATGTAAATTCTTAAAGACAAAATAGAACAAAGATTGTTTAAAATGTTTATTGTGTCTTACTATAACTATAAGCATGTATCTAAAATAATATCGAACTGCAGATGTAAAATTACTCAATTTCACTCGAGTTCTTATTTAAATTACATTAAACTGTTTTACTGTTTAAATTGTATCGAAGTTCAGCGTTCCTTATAAACTGACTGACATACTTTTTTTAAAGAAGCCAAAAGCACAACATACTGATTATATGAAACATACATAATTTTGCCTGGTAAGTTAAGGTATTGTGTACGGAGGGGGTCATGCATTTTTATTTCTGTCCTCAAAGAAAGGACCATCTTTAGCTTTGAAGCTGTTGAGGCCATTTTTTGCTACTCAACTTGAAATCATATTTCTCCCGGCCCACGGAAATAAAGTCTGACCCGCCCTAGGTTAGATTGAATTAAATTTAGAACAGCTTGTGGTCACTTATAGCGTAACACCAGCGCAGAAGATCACTTTTATGTTTGAACCAATCAAGGGCCATAAAACGATGTTAAACTCCTACCTTATAAAATGATGTTAAACTCCTACCTTATAAAACGATGTTAAACTCCTACCTGGAAACAAGAAGTAATAAATATTTACTGCTCATGATGGCTTCATCATTGCATTCAAAGATTGGTTGTCCAGCAAGGAAAATTATGTTATGAATATAAAGCTTGAAATGTGGTTCATTTCCTTTTTCCAAAGTCGTTACAAAAATGTTCATTCACGTTTTTTTGATACTGATAGTTTTTTTTTGATAATGTTATTAATCTGATGTTTCATAATCATTAAAACATGAATTTTATTTATTACTTTACATTTTGAAGTTTTGATATTTTTTTTATCAAATCCAGGCCATATATAAAACAGGGGTATATATAAACACTGAAAATATGATATTTTATGTTGTATACAATTTTTCTCCAACTAATAACTGAAAATATGATACTTTGTGTTCTGAAAATAAAATATTTGTCCAGGCAGACTTTAGCCAGTCTAATTCATTAATTGCCTATCTATGGAATTGTACATATAAGAGCGTCATAGTCATATTTGTTATCAGGCAGGTGTTTATATTTTTCCAGACTAAATGTATAAGCCAAAATTTTAATGCCCATTCGTATCGTTGAATCATACCCAGGGTAACGATTAATATAGCGAGTGTTAAGATAATTGCCACTAACACCCAAATCCAAACGCGGTATGTACACAAAGGTTTTCCAGTTTGCTAACATCAGCACGGGTTAAACGGAAGGAACTGCTGTGGGAACATGTAAGCTGGGGTTCATGAATAAGATTTACTGAATGTTTCTTCTTAATCCAATATATAGGTGAATCACCCGGCCATCACATCAGTCAAAAGTAACGTTTGTACGTTCGTTAAGTTTTTAAGAATCTCTATACCAAACTTTGCTTCAGGAATCAAATCAATAGACAGAATTGTGAGATTTTTCGAAAATTTATAGTGTTTGAGAGACTGTTTGAAAGAGTTATGCAACAAAGCTAGATTGCGAAGGCTGTTTAAATTACGAAAAACATTTTCTGATACATTATGCTATATTATTGCTGGAAAAATCCATGGAATAATATGCATTACTTAAATTTTGACGGCATCTGTCGTAAATCAACAATCCAATATGCTTCCACTCTCGTGCTCTCGACATCTTTTTGGTATTCCCACTGCTGACATTACATTATATGTCACTTTCAAGAAATACCGTGCAGATAAAAATCTTTAATGGTACTATAGGTAAATCTCCCATCATAATGTTAACGACATCACTTTTATTTTCTGTTATCACTTGTCAATTTTAATTTTAATAAAAATGCATTTAGCTTCAGTTCAAGAGCTAGAGATGGCCAATACTTACATGCACAAGTTAAAGTATTATCTATGGTCTGTGCAACTGTACATAAAAACTTAAATGATATAACAGTGAATTAACTGTTTAATATTATAACATGGGAAAGAAAGCAAATATTTGCATTTAGAATAATAGATTTTATGACCTAAAATATACTGTAGGCGAAACTCTTCATTGTTTAATTACACAAAACGGCACACTTCGATACCGAAAGCAGAGCCCACGTTTTCATGAAAAACGAAATGTCCGCTAAAATACATAAAACAAAATGACCTAATATAAATAGTACATGCACATTTCGTTTTTTTGCAATAGACATGGTCTAGCAAAAAATGCTAAACCTATAGGGCAACAGTTTAACATTGAAAACAGTAATTCTTGTCAAATGTCACTGCACAGAACTAAACGGGTAGCTATAGAAGAGCCCGATGTAAAAGGGATCATTTCAGAAGATTCAAGATTGTTCTGTGTGTGCATGTACGTATGCTATTTAAGAGGAAGTTGTATTTTATAATGGAGTTCATTTTAAGGAATATACACAAATCGTTTAAGTTTTAAATGTAATTTTTTGTCTTTTCGTGTAATTTTAAAATACATTTTAAAACATTTTCCGGCATATTTTTTGCATTCGTGGAGAGCACAGTTCTGGGAGGCATGCATGTAGTACAAAACAACGCCGTTACCAGACAAGCTATGGGAGGGTCCCCTTCTAAGGTGCATCTTGGGCAATTGGCTGTAATTGAGAAATGAAGGGTTCTTTACCTAAGTACTTCAGGTCAGTAATGCGTATTCAAGTTACGTCAGTACCTACCTGCGCATTTGTCATATGTAACACTGTGCAGCGACATCTGGCTAGAATACTGTTTTTCATTGTTTTAAAGCTGTCATGTCGCCCAATAGTTTTAAAATTTTTTTGTGAGGAACTGTGTATTGTAAAAGTTAGAAATATACTGTTTCATAGGTCATCATACGGTTTTCACTTTGATATATGTGCCTGAGTGCACATTTTGCAAAAATCGATTCTTTATACATAATTATGAAACCGAAATTAGTAAATGTATTCCATTCATTACAACACCAACTGTGAAACGGAAACTTTATACGAAATTTTTCCGTGTTTCTTGAAAGTGATTCGCTAATAAACAATTTTTAAACTTACTATTATCCAAAACGAGGAAATGACTAAATCCTTTATCCCTTCTTTATAGAGGTTTAGTAGATCCAAGATTTTAAACCTATTCACTGGAAATACGCTACGACTTTTCCGCAAATATTGTCGTCTATTTCCTGATATTTCTTAGCAAAGAAAAGCTTTAAATCGGAATATGTAATGAATGCATAAACGCCTCTACGTTAGTACCAAACTTTAGGTAACTTTTTAGGTGTACTAAATATACAAATTTATTAATTTCAAAGTTGAAATAATTCATTAAAAAACAAATATTAAGCTTATATTGAATATTAAAAATTGATATGCAAATAATGAATTAGCTTATTCACTAGAGAATGTTCTGTACATAATATATATTCAAATAAACCAAATGCTTTAAATGTCCAGCTGAACTTTGTTTAAAATGTTCAACTAGCATACTTATACTAGAGAATGCACTATATAATTAAAATATTCCTATCAAATCAACAATGTCTAGCTGCACTTTCTTTAAAAAGTATACGGTAATTCAAATTCATAACAAGGTGCATATGCTAAGAATCTTCCGCCGTACATACATGTATCGTTGACACCATTATGGTTGCAGCTTCACGAGCTTAACGGAAGTACTTTTTCTATATTGACTGCATGAATATGCTGCAATTATGATTGCTATTTCATGGAATCTGTGATGGAGGTTCACTTTGTAGCCTTTCTCTCAGTCTATCCCAGAATGCCTCTTGTCCTATGGGATCGTCTGTCCACTCCAAGTAAACGTTGTCTTTTAATAAGTTTAGTAAAGTTCGAGGAGCTTTTTGTAAAATGTTTTCTGGTATGTTTTCTAACAATATAAGGACCAATCTGCTTCGGTTTTCCTCACAGAATACACGAGTTTTCGCCATATACATTTCATAAATACACCACTGGCTCTTAATGAAATTGCTGAAAAAGCGTAAATTAGCATACATCTCTTATTTCATAATCACGATTTCATATCAGTTACAGATTTTGTTTTAAAACGTGCTCAGTGTGTGTAAAATACTGATCAATACGTAATCTAGAACTAGACATTGATTAATCAAACAAGGAGATAAACAAAAGGTGAAAAGGTACAACGCATGAGTGAATTTCGAACTCATATCTACTTAAATGAAAGGATTACAAAACATGACAACCTACTCTAAACAAACTTTGTAAAAAATTGAAATATCCCCAATAAATAACTGGTTAAATAATCTCAATTGCTCCTTTGCTTTAAATTAAACCCAATATCTGGTAACAGCACCCACTCATTAAATATTGAGCACTTCAAAGACGAACTAAACCAATTTCTCACCTTGAAATAAGAAGTATTATATATTTGCTGTTGACGATCGCCTCATTTATACAATCAAGTATTGGCTGTCCGGGAAGGAAATCTCTGTAATGAATGCACAGTTTGAAATGTGGTTCCTCGCCGTTTTCTAATTTCTTGTGAAAAACTTTCATCCAGTCAACATCCTTAGAACTGTGACATATAAAAGCGTCGTAATCATATTCAGTATCAGGCAGTTTCTTATAATTTCTCCTAGCTGCATGTATTAACCAAAATTTCAGTGTCCATTTGTGTCTCTGAACCATACCGATTGTAACGATTAATATAGCGATTACTAGTATTGCAGCAACTGACACCCACATCCAAATGGTAGGCTCACAAAGATTTTCTAATATGTTTATATCAACGCTGAGTAAAGATTGGTTGGTGCTACATGTAAGCTGAGATTTGTGAATAAGATTTACAAAACATTTTGTATCAAAAATCCATTGCAACATTGAGAGACTTAAACAATTTGTACAGTTGAATTGATTTTTCGTGAAATCTATGGAAATATTTTTGAAGTCAATATTGGCGATGGCTTCTTTAGAAATATATTCTATTCTGTTAGAAGACATATTAACTATCTCTATTGCTGACAATGAAGATATATCGATAATTACATCAAGAAAAAAATTAAACGACAAATCCAGATGTTGTAACTTCGGTAAATGTCTAATATCTAATGTTGTGAGTCGATTATCGTAAAGAATAATTTGTCTTATATTTCGCAAGTATTTGAATGTGTCTTTAAACAGAACAAATATGTCGTTTTTGGATAAATCTAGTATTTCTAATACATCAAGATTAATGAAGTCCTTTCCAGAATTAACATGTCTGACAACCTGTTTCCAGCCAATATTAACTTCCTTAGTTTCGGACAACATTTGTAACGTAGGCATCTGCTGGCACAAATGAAAAATCGTTGTTTTTCATTATTAAATCTCCCAATTCACTCAGTCCCCTCAAGGGGCCACGGAATGGAAAAAAAACACAGCTATTGTCTGACATATCTAAGACTTTCAACTTATTTGGTAAGAAAATTGTATTACCGTTTGTATGTGCGCCTGGCGCAAATGTTCCTGTTATGTAAAAATATTCCAAATTTACTGGCAAAGCAAAAGATACATTTCCATGGTAATCATATGTTGAAGAGATTGGGTCTAATGGGGTTATGTTATAAAGTTCATTATTATGAGATTGAAGTATACTTCTAGAATATATTGTTGGGTACTTTATATCTTTTCTGCTGCCTAAGCCACTGATATCTAATACTTTTAACATCTTTAAATGTAGAAAATCAAGGTATGTCTTCATCAATGTTTTAATAGAATATTCCATTATTTCAATTTCAAGAAAAGGATTCCGTCCAAGATACAGTTCTTTTAAATTTGGAAAATACTTGTGAAATGAAACATCCATGTTTATTATATAATTACCGTACATGGCTAACACGTCTAACGAGAAATGTTGTAAATTTTGTAAAAGAGACGAATTCAAAACCACTGGGTGTTTATTGTCGGTCATCTCACTGAAGTATAGCTTTTGGATTGGAGCTGTTACCTTTTTAAATAAACTCAAAGTCGTTGGTAACCCCAGATGTTCATTATGATTCATTGAAACTACCTCTAAATACTTCAACCCCTCGAACACGTCAACATCTGCAGTTTGGATCCTACAATCGTCCAAGACTAAAGTTTTCAAATGTATGCGCACTTCGATACCGGAAGTACAGCCCACGTATTTTTTATCATTATTACCTACTGCATGCTACTTTCATCGTATACGTATTTTTTAATTCCGTGTTTTTTTATCACACTTCTTTAAACATCTCGAGAGATTAAAATGCCTACAAATAAAATCATTCTAAGTCAGGGTACCCCTTATTGACAAAACATGATAGCTGCATGGTTAAATAAGTATGTATAGTACTATATGCAAAGCTCCAATCATAATGTTAACAATTAGTGCAAATTGCTCCACACTTTTAGTTTCTTTTATCACTTGCTGTAGTCAACTAAAATAGTGATGAGAATACATGGAATTAAAAAATGACAAGCTAACTAGAAATGGAAATTACTTCATAAAATAAACGTATACAAACCAAAATACCTATGAACAGTGTAACATTGATGACCCTGAATTGTTAAATGCTCAAATAACTTGTAATGAAATATCTCTAGCTATACGTGGTTTAGGTTCGAATAAAGCCCCTGGTCCTGATGGTCTTGTGATAGAACTGATTAAACATGCAGAAAAGATATTCACACCATATCTTCACAAACTGTTTAATAATATATTAGAATCAGGAACCTATCCTGAAATGTGGTGTGCATGGAAAAACTACTTAAAACAATGTATGCTCAGTTGAGGTCCTGTGTTAGGAGCCTCACCGATTATTTTGACACAATGATAGGAACCAGACAGTCCCCTCTTGTTTATGTTCTTCTTAGAAGAGCTTCTGAGGTTACTGGAAAAAGAGGGCTGTAAAGATATTTTTGTCTCTCCAGAATTATTCAGCATTTGTGCAACACTCTATGCAGATGACGTAGCCCAATGCGCAGATACCATCGCTAGAGTGCAGCACCAACTAAATGTTTTAGAAAAATTCAGTCTTAGGGACTGGTCAGAAATTACCACAGGGGCGGGTTGGTGCATTTCAAAAACATGGTGCACAAAAAAATTCAACCCCCTCCAGGGTTTGCCAAAAAATTGCAACCCCCCTAAGAGCATGGAAAAAAACTGATGACCCGCCCCCTCCGACAGGCGAGCGCCCACAGGGCGCGAAGGGAAACTAGGGGGGTCCGGGGGCATGCCCCCCGGGATTTTTTTTAAATATTTCCTGTGATTTCCTGCAATCTGGTGCATTTTGGGACTCTTTTTTGCCGTGATACATTGTGCCACTTTTTATACCTTCAAA
>JAOXYB010038784.1:0-13342 GCA_028565635.1 Phoronis ovalis | reverse complement strand
GTTTCTACAACAAAATCAGTAAGGGTGAAATGTGTTTAGTTAAATGTATTGTGTATTAAGAGGATTTATAACAACTGGGGCTTTGAGTAAGTATATTATGTAACAAAGTGTAATAAAAGATAGCTAATCAGCTCCAGATCATGCTGAGACTGCATATTATCTTTGTAATGTCTGTTTACATTAAGCTCTGGCTGTATACTGTTACACAGCATGAGCAGAAAGGGGATGTGTATTTAAATTATACAGCAATATTAGCAGAACTTTATAATAATTGCTTTTGTTGTCCATGTTTTTAATAAGCATCTACTTCTCACCAGCTGTAAACTTCACAAGGGCCAGTCTCTCCAACCGGCAGCATTTTTGGCTGGGGGTACACTCTCGGAGTTGTTTACAACTCACTGAATGTCTAGTTTCTTTTAAAATCGAGATTTTTATACGGAGTAATCATGTTTTATGCTTAATAAATAAGCAATTCAGTGCAAGAAAGAAAATAACATCTTAAAAATGGCTGCATGAGTATCCAATACAGTTAGTGTGACTTTGGGGTGTGCTTGAAAGGAATGTTTTAAAAAAACTACTGAATTTGTTGAATGTTTTTGCTCTGAATTTTAATCATTTAAACTGGTTTTAAAAGCACATTTATTGTTATTTTTTTTAATATGTCTGAATAAATATAAGCATCTGACACTTATTCCAGGGATGTAAATGGAGAAACAGCATCTCCAGAACCTATTAAGGTACCAACCCGTAAAGGTCGTCCTCCTGGCAGTAAAAATAAAATGATCAAACCTGAACTTGGAAAGAGAAAGTAAGTCATAGCACCTACATTGTACAAGTAATGTTGATGACTGAATATTTAAGGGTTAAATACACTCCATGATTGCACTCATCATAATAATAAACTGATATTGTGTCAAATAAATTATAAACGAAATATTTGTCTATCCAATCAAATCAATTTTACAAAATAATTGAGTTATGTCATATGATACATAAAGCATCAGCATTAATACAAAATTATAAATTATAGTTATTTGAGTTTTTCATGTAATGATTAATTTAGATTTAAATGAAAAATGGATATTACATATCGATATTATGTATGCTGCTTTCTGTCATTTTGACTAGCCTTTACATATCGTTACAGTATGACATACTTTGATGTTTTTTTTTATATTTGTAGATATTTTCATAAACATCATATAGATAATGGGCATTCTCCAGAGAAAGGTATGATTTCTTAGATTGCATATTGTTACAAGTGATAGTAATTATCTCAATTCAAGGTACATAGGCATGGTGGTGCACTGTGCCTTAGTACTACATAATGCATTTTTAAAAATTGAATCTTTCAATATGTCGTTACTACAAATTGTAGTGCTTCAGATTATTGAATCAACATCTTTTTCATAAAACTCATAACAACATTTAAAGAAATCAAACCAAGAGAGTTTTATAACATTGCTCTTGCACAATTTCCATTTGTCATAATTCTTTTAATAATTTTTTTTTGTTGCTTTTTGTGAATATTCCAGAATGTTCAATGATGTTTTAAATTTCTTTTTTTTCAAAATGTCGTGATGTTTGTAAACATTTAAGCCAGATAAAGTATTTGTGCATTTGCATCAGAAATACAAAAATTTGGCCACAAGATTTGTATCCACTAGAGATTGATACTGATGAAGATGTAAAAACTGGTTTTGATCCTACCGAAGGTTTTATTATTCTACAGTTCACTGCATAAAATTAGTTTCATCATTTACCAGAACCAAAGAAATATTGGCAAGATTACGAAACTTCCATTTCAGATGCTTCTCTTCATCAAGGCATCCACCAGTCTGTATTTATGCCTGGTACTGTACCATCACCTAGTAAAGACCTACCCGTTCACTGGGATCACCATGCTAAACTTCTTCCAGGGGTCACTGGCATAAGAGGTAGTGATGTGGCCCTGTGGAGTATCGAACAGGTTGCCGAGTTCATACATACATTACCTGGATGTGGAGAACAGGCTTCAGTCTTCCAAGAACAGGTTTGTACAATTAAAAGATACCAGCTGATAAATATATTTTCCCTGCTGCAACTAATATTATTCATACCTTTGTTGTTTCATTCACTGTTGAGTAATGCATATGATTAATACATCACCACTATTAGAAGGTGAATAATTATTTGAAAGTTGTTGGTTTTGATGATATGTGTATAACACCCATTCTTAAATATAAATATGTTAATTACGATTAACAATTGTTTTTACTATTTCAGCAAATTGATGGGGAAGCATTTTTATTGCTGAATCAAATGGACATCGTAAAGATTATGAACATTAAACTTGGCCCAGCTCTCAAAATTTTTAACAGTATTTTAATATTCAAGAATTCCTTGGAGACGTGATATGACTAAAGTTATTGGTGTGTCAATACACAACCTCACATGTACTAGTAAGATGGTTCACAAAGTCTGTAAGCTGTTCCTTTAAAAACTGTCACTAGAATTGGCCCGAAAACAAAGTTAATAATGTTCCAGTATAAAGGGGAGGGGTTGAGAAATGTTGAAAATTAACCAGTTATTGTGGCAGAGAGAATGAAAATAGTTGGAAGAACTAAAGGACAAGGGGAAAAATTCAGATCACCTTTTTACTAGATCAGTCCTTACAGTGTTTTTAAAATGTAACTGATGTGCAGAAATAACAACATATAGAAAAAAGAGTTGCCTATAGTATGTACAATTTGTGCGCTTCAAGTCCTATATGTACCATATATATCTCAGATACAGAATGATTTGGCTGTTATTAAAATTTTGGTTCTCATATAATGTATTTTTGCTTGTATTTATGAATTGACAATACCTTTTTACTACAAAGCATGGATTTGGTTTTTGTAATACAAAAATGAAAAATAATATATCTGAATTAACTTTGTAAATGTGGTTCTATGAATTCAAACACTTTCACACACAATAATGTAAATTGACAATATTAAAAAATGTTATTTTCCGAGCTTATAGTGGTCAAGTACATGTATGAGAGGTACTTTTTCTGCACACTGTACTTGTGCCTGTATGAAGCATAACAAATGTCCCATAAATCAATCAAGGCTTGCTGATGGTATTTGGCAAACACCACTTATCACCTGGTCTTGTTACCTGTATCCCATATTTAGCAAGTCTGTCTGCCACTGCATGCACATTTTCTTTGACAACATTTGTAATGTCATATTCTATGTGCTTCACTTGCTCTTGATCAAAAGCAGAACCTCGTTGTGAATCTCTTTGTAGAACAACTGTTGCATTTTCTACAAATTGTTTAACAGGTAAGCCACAATACCTGGCAATAGCACCACACGCATAGGAAGGGTTTCTTAAAATATCTTCATACCTTACTCCTGCCACATTTTCATAAACATTCACATAGAACTTCCTTGACATTGCTAAATGAATACACAGTAGTTCTGTTAGTGTGTAAGGTTGTTCTGTAACAGACCATGGATATAATTCAGGATAGCAGAAGGTATTTACCTGAAAATTTGCCAGTGATGGCCATATTGTTCTCAATCTTTTACTAGCCATTGCTTTGCATAATATTGTAAATACTGGAACAGCTTTTGCCATTCTCACAATTGACACTACTGTTTTCATAGGATTTTCACGATACATATACAACACACGACAATATGGTACATTTCTTACTACGTGAGGCATCAAGTCAACACCATAACCAAAAGCTTTAAAACAATACAATGACCCGCTCTTCACTGGTTTACACATTATGCGTACACAACTTTGTAATAGGGTGCGGATTTCAACACCTTGTTTAGCTAGGATAGCCAATGCTTTCAGCCAGTATGGTTCTGACATACTGATGCCACCAGGCATTGCTTCAAACATTTGTGTAAGAAGTGTAGAGCCACAGCGTGCAGTATTGAAAAGAAATATGACAGGCACTCTTGGGTCGCCAATCTCTTCCGCTAGTCGACGGAAGTGGAGGATGGGTATTACAATAATTTTCTTAGCATGCTTAAACTGCGCTTCTATCATGAATGGGTGAACATCTGAATCATAAACACAGATATCAGTGCGAACAAACACAGCTTCCGTCTGATTAAGCGTATATAATGTTACTTTCTCGTCTAACACTATCCTGGGATGGCTAAACTCCGAATGACAACACAAAAAATCTCGTTTAGTACATTCAGGCGACATTATCATTCGTCCTCGCCATAACACATTCAGCACATGGGCACAATTCGAGTATTTTGTAGCACTATTAGTGGTATCATTCATTTTCCAGGAAAGACTCTGACAAATACTGTAAATGCGATGAATGACATGATAAAACAGATAACTGAGAATTTCCCATGCTTCTTTGGTCGCCATTTTTAAATGGAAACAATTGACATATCAAAAAGCCGACGACGGTATCTTTTTTGACATTTTCCAGGACGATTATACATACAATCGCTTTAAGATTTTGAAAATAAAAACTAAAGGTTTCAAGGAACTAAGGCTCTATCAATCTATTAAGTACATTAACCCAACATCGTTCCTTTTCCGTGATTGATTGATTGACCTTCTGTCCCTGTAGTGTGGTATCTCGGTCAATAGTTCACTATACTATCTATTTTGACATAGTCTAGTAGCTATGTTAATTTATAGATACATTAATGACAATGACCATCAAATAACCTCATGCACTATATTCTGGAGTGATGTTTTTAAATCTCAGCAGCACGAAATATTGATTCGGTATCCGTCTAATAAGAGAAATTCATGTGTATTCCCACTTCCGGGTTTCCGGAACCCGTTTTGTAGCCCCAGTTATTGTCACCAGACGTCTCCACAATTGATTAGTGACAAGTGTAAAATAGTTACATTTCCATCAAACCTACAACTTTCAAGAGACAAACCAATCAACCAATCACCACATCGACTTAAGGATGAATTTATACTAAGCGCTATAAAAAACAACATATCAACATATTACAATCAAATTAAAGATACTCATACATGTACAACATATTACAATCAACTGTTAAAGATGCTCGTACATGTACATGGTTTATAGCGTGTGGAGAAAATCGAACATGGTACTTTCCTGGGATACTTTCCTTTTTTAAGTGAAAATCGCCCTTTTATTCTCTCTTCTTAATTTGATAAAAAGTAAATTTCAGCTAGAATGTACCTTCGGGTACATAATTTTACAGAAATGTGTTAATTCATTATTAGACTCGTATGTATGTAGGATGTGTCCATGCTATTTCTTTAAATGTCTTGAATTTTGTAAATAAATTAAAATTGTTAGTATTATTATATTTCATTCACATTATTGGTTCGCCGTTCATGACTCGCACTATGTTCAATTGGGTGGAGTGCTGTGATTACAGGTATGTGTATTGTTTTGTTTGGAGATCATATTTTTAAAAAGCATTATAGCACACAGAATTATATGATATCATGCCTAGGCTGAATATCGTAATTTACATTATTCTGATCTCAATCAATAAATAAATACAACCGAAATGTTTTTGTTTTTTATTTCAATGGGTATGAATTGTTCTACAAGATCACATGGATAGGGAATGGAGTATATAATGTTATGGAATCCTGCATCTCTGATTAACTCCATTATACAGTAGTTCATTTCGGGTTAATATTTCACGTAATTTGCCTATCTATGATAAAGTATGTAACCTTTCACCTTTCTGCTTGGTGGTTGTTTGTCCAACTAGCTTTATACTATAAAAAGTTCGGGAGAGCCCCTTATTTCCGATTCGGCTTAACGCGTAAGCTTGGCGTAGGTGGGAGACTATTTCTAATAAATTTTCTTCAAACACGGAGTTTGAAACAAAAGTAGGCAGTGGATCACTCTGAGATAATTATGTGTTTTTATAACGCATGGATGCTTCAGTATTGAAATTGCATGTTAGGTTATAACTTTGATCTGATAAGTTGAGAAATAACGGTGGGGATGCCCACTAAATATATTAAGTTGACTGCTAGTTTGAGTGATTGAATTTATTAGTTTGTTACTTTTGGTTACAGTTTCATTTTAAATACCTGCCGATATAAAATTAATTGTCCTTAAATAATCTAATCATATACAGAATTAAAGAATAGTGTTATGTATTTCAGTTTTCAGTTGCCGAAAAGCTATACAAAGAAACAATAGGTGGTCTCATAACTGGAAAGAAATTGGACGTTACCTCAACTTTGGATATTTTTAGTATTTGGGTAAATATTCTTGATGACAAGGATGATGAATTCAGGAAAAAACTCTTCTCGTTGGTTACTTGTATATTTTGCTGGACTGATCTTTTGTCAGCCTCTATTAATAAATACACAATGGTGTTCGAAGAGACCGGGGCCTTCGTGTTGTCCGGGTCGTGTTGATGAGTGTACGGCACCAATTTCTGACACTTTGTGTTACTGTGATTTATTCTGCAACAGAACAATAACGGATTGTTGCCCAGATTTCTGGGGACATTGCCTAGGAATTGAGCCACCTGAAGGAGCGTGGACAGTGGAACCTCCAACCAAACCTTCACCAAACATAGAAAGTAAGTTTCCCATGTTTTTTCATATCAAAAAAATTTTTTGACATGTAATATTGATTACATTGGTGTTTATCCTACAACTTGGGTTTCCTAGGAATCCGGTGTTATAAACTTTTTCAACGGAGGTACGTATAATCTTGAGACAATTTGTCCTGTTAATGTGCTGCAAAAATTTAATCTTTTTAACTTTGTCACTGAAAAGACATTGCGAGTAGTTTGTGTGATAATCGAAAAGCACTGGATTTATCGAATTTATGTTGCCTATTAGTGTTTGTGTTTATTATTACAAAATATGTAAATTATTTCGCACGATTGTTGAAATTGTCAAAACAAGATCGTATTAATTGGACAATGGGCTTGTCACCAACATATTAAACATTCCACTTTTTAAGTATCTATAAAATAAGTTTCAGCTAGTACATTTGACCGCATTTTAATCAGATGTGTACACCAGTTTCATAGCCACCTAGGTATTTTTGTATGAATAACAAATATAATAGTTATGATAACAAAATACAGCGCCCATAAAATATGAAAGTCGATTAAGTTAAAAGTAAAAGGAGTCTTTCACAGTCTGCACTGACACGTATGCGGCTGCAGGCACAAAGAGATAAATCTTAAGGAAAGTGGCTTCATTATAACCATGTCATGAAAGCTATTCTTTACTAAGTTCCCTGACAATTAAAGTTGAATACAATTTAGCCTTCTGTACCTGACTCTGCTTAAGATGTGAACTGTCTTGTAAATACGTATAGATCTTTCTTTTAACAAAATGAAATTAATTAATTTTATTTTTCGGAGTTTAGGCAATTGAGCGTGAAAGATTGAAATAACAAAGTAACAATATTATTTTTTTAAAAGGGCACACTTTTGTGTAGGTCCTTGTTATAAGAACAATCTGATATATTTGCTGATAGATTAGGATAGGCAGGATTAACAAGAATGTTACAAATATGGAATACAAGATAATAAACTTTCCACCGGGATACTAACGTCAGAAAGTTCCCACTCGTCTCTCCTTGTGACTCAGAATATATTCCTACTGTATTACGTATTTTTCAGTTTCATATTCTCTTTATTGTTTTAACTTGATTGGTTCTCCAGTCGTGTTTGGATTGGTTTTGCATTATCTATTCCTCTGTTTTTTGCTTCGATTTTGTTCACCAATTGTGTAAACATTAAACAGATTCCAATGATATCACAATCTGGTCACAATGGTAATGAAACAACTAATTAGGGATTTTGTTAAATACAACGTCCCACTCACATCTGATAAACACCTTGATAACAATATGCACAGTATGCAGTATGTGAAAGATTTATACCACGTGTATTTGGTCAGTGACATTTTACATATATAAACATTAATGATTTCAAGTTTAATTAGTGCATTGTCTCTGGCAGTTGTTTGAATAACTTAAACGAAGTCTTATTATTATTCTTTCTAAATATATGACAAACAGAGCAGATGATTGCGCAGACTATTTAACTAACCTGATTCTTAAACGATTAATTAGCGCAATCCCGACCGTCTTCTGTTTTTACTGGATTTTTTCTACATAATGTTATAAATCTAATAATTGGTGCAAGCAAAACATGGATTCATAAACAACAAAATAACATTTTGCACTTAGAAAATCACATGTTTTTACAGTTGCTTCAAACGCTTTTATTGTACTTGTCAAAAACCTTAAATGGGAAATACATGCACTAAAAGATACAGCAGGCTAAGGTTCTTATTTGTTATATCAAAGAATTTGATTTTATGTGGCTTACAAGCGTAAACTGTGGTACGTGAACGATGACACAAGTACCTTGCACACTAAATGCTGTTTGAGTGGCTTGTTTTCTCATTTCAAAATTGACATAATCCATTTAATTAAAAATTAATGATCTATTTAAATTGAATGAGCCAACATTTCTTGTTTACTTGTTTTCAAGCAGACTTTCATGGTTCTAAACTAAACCAATGGAATGCATAACACGTACACAGGCATAAATCAAATCGCGTATTTATTGCTTTTGCATATTTTATATTGTCAAGATGGTGTTAGATAATTAGTGAAGCGTTCAAACTGTGATCACATAAAAAACCACAAAAATGGTGTTCTAAATGTAGTTAATTTAGCGTAAAGATTACGAAGTAAAAAACTGATACTTTCAAGTGAATGTGAATGATCGTCAGGGGTGTTCTTTTTTGCACTTTAACATTTTTACTGTTTGTCCGACGTGATTAGACTACTAACAACACTGCATTGCAATGAACCCATATCGCAACGGACACATTTTTGCTGAACATTTTTCTGTCGCAGTTGGTTTCATATCACTGACCACACAACCTCGATTTCCAGGAAGATCTACCAGTTTAGTTGCTCTCCCGGGTTGCTCTGCTGACATTCATTCAAGTACCTAAACATTTCAACAGGATACATTTTTCTTCCAATGGCCTCTTTAAACATTACATGCATATTTAAAAAGTACTTTGTTTCACCACGACATCCCGGCATGCTATGTGTAAGCAATATATCACTTCAATACACCTTTCTTGGTGATTTATACCCGAGCAAAAAAATCATCAGGTGCATGAAATACTGCGCATATACGGGGATGTATGCCTTGATTGAGGATAACGGTGGAAATAATTATCTTCTACCTCAAAAAGTCTAGTGGCAAATACTGATTACAAACTTAAATCTTAGATAAAGATATCATGAGCAAAGTTTGATTAGGTAAAGTAGTATACACAGATCACAATATATTAATATGAACATTTCAGTATTATCGTTACTCAAGTTTCATTGTTTTGCTCACGTTCAGATTGAGAATGTAGATACTGCTCTGATCCGGGCACTTTTTCATGTTTGTAACACCTGTCCATCTGCTCGAGAAATTAGTTAGGAAATGTTACTAGTTTCTAACGTTTTCATCCTTTCGGGAAAAATAATGTACAATACATACTATTCAATATAGATGTCACTATTTTAAAAGTATACCTGCACAATACGCTGCAATGATAAAATTAAAGCTATACAAACCCTAAACTTTTTAGAGTAAACAAAAAATGAATATCACACAGAATGAACACACATGATTTTAACTAGAAATCACATTTGACTGCACGTGAAGTCTTACATAGCGACATAAACATATACTCATATGACTTTTACGGACTGACTGTCAAAAAACCACCATTCGTCTAAATCTTTTTTGGATTTTTATCTAAAGTGTGTCGAGTAGTTGAATTAGTGGCCAGTTTTGAGTTCTATATATTATGGAAATGTTTCGCTTATTGCCATGGATACCAAGAAAACAATATTAATTAATTTAAAAGCTTTGGGTGTTTAATTGTTAAGCCCCCACATATATGTCAAATATCCCAAACAATTTAACGCCAACTAAAACATTCTAGCCCACTCGTCTTTTTTCTACGCACAATGATTTGGATTATAT
This sequence comes from Phoronis ovalis, assembly GCA_028565635.1. Taxonomy (NCBI): domain Eukaryota; kingdom Metazoa; phylum Phoronida; family Phoronidae; genus Phoronis; species Phoronis ovalis. Next base: position 3,341 of record JAOXYB010038784.1, on the reverse strand, counting down.
GTTGAAATTAATTTATTTTCTAGAATAGATTAATTAGTTAAATTCGTTCCACTTAAATAAAGCAAACAAACAAACAAATTTGCAGTGTTTCCCACAAAATACACATTCCAGGTTAATGATAATCTTATACTGTAAGAGCCCCAAACATGTATTTTACACATTGTTTCTGCATAAAGGTTATATATGGAATACTGATTGCTACATACATTATTGGAGGTCACTGTTTACTAAATGAAACACTGTACAACAAACAAATTCATTATTTTAAGATTAATTTTGATTGACAGGAAATCTAAACTGTACAACGCAATCGTGTCGAACAATAGCTTGATTTATCATGAATCCAAGCACTTCTGTTGTGTAAATATGACTAGCAACAAACGCGGTATGGTTAAATAAAGAATTTTGCCGTTTTTTATTGCATGTTTAATAAAATATATTTTAGTTATATAAAAATGCTTGAATTTTGTTAAATGTCATTCGTTTTTATTTGTTAGCACCAGTTTGGCAATCGAGTCAAAACATAGCATTCTGCAAACGACATAATACTATAAATGTTTGATTATGAATTGTATCATATAACGTTATAACAGGGTTATTTGACATAAACTAAGCTTTATATATATTTACACACTAGACATGTCAAAGATAATATTTCAAAAGTGAACAAGACTTGATCTCTAAGCTTCTGATAAAATTGTCACTCTATTTGATACAGATTATTTTAACTTTCTCAACGTAGCGTTAAATGCAGTAGTTAAAATATCACATTTACACTGTAGTTAAAATATCAGAATACTCGTCTACTACAAATGCGTATTATTATTTAATTATTACAAAATGTAATTTCACTGTATTGATTGTGCTCTTCTAGAAATAATTGAATAAAATTATGAACTGGCGACATTTCTGAACGACATGCTGAAAAAAGCTGTCTATTCACAAGTTACAGAAAAAGTCGTCTCTTTTTTGCAATAATGTGGGAGTATAATGTTGATTAGACATAGTTTGATAAACATTATCTTAATTGACTCTTATATGCGGTATGTTTAGTGAGTTAAAACAATAAAACTTATCTGTTGAAAGTACGTGTCTTTCAAAATATCTGGTAATACCACCAATCTGTGATTTCTCAGTCTACAAAACTTTGAACCATCAATGTTGTCTTGGCTTTCACCGAGCTGACGTTCTGTTTGCCTTAGTTATTTAATACGAATGTTGCACAGTAGACCACTCGATGTTAATAGTTTTTGAATCTCACATATGTAATCAATGTTGTTGTCAAAAAAATATTTTTTATTTAATTTTTGATAAGCTCTATCAAATGTGAATGATTGTAATGCTTTGTTTTATGATGAACTTTTCCTCGAAATATGTACATTTTAGCTTAAAAAGCATTTATTTTCGTCCAAGTGGCTATACAGATGTCTTGTTAAAACAGTTTGCATAACAGATTACCCTTTAATGATCTTTAATATACATATACATAATCCATGCACTATAACTGTACAGGGACCCCTGTAAACTTGTACCAGTCGTTTGAAAAAGCAGAAATAAATGTGTAGTTACTTTTTATTTAAAGAGTAAGTGGGTTTACCAAAACTTACGTTAAGACTATGATAATGTTAGAAAAAGGTTTTAAAACTTGTACTGGGAATCGGTTGTTTTTTAATATTTAAAAATTATAAAACACGATAAAAACCATGCACAAAAAACGATCTCAACGCTCACGCATACATTTTATGGTGTATTATATATGATAATTTATTCATAAAATAAAGTACCAATAACCCTTGCTGTTACAACATATATACACATATTATATACAACAATAAAAACCATATATATGTCTATGGTTACGTACACATTTCCGAGAACTAGCAACATGTTATATTGTAATTACTCATAAATACAACTAGACTAGTACTACATTTTTAAAATAACAAAGTTAACGGTAAACATGTTCAAAAAGTGTATTTTATATAACAATTCATTTATAATATGAGTAGCAGGTCAAAAATTCAACCAAAATGAAAAGATTTATGCTTTGTGCAATACTGATAAAGGACTTGTAGACGAATTATATGAGGTGGAAAACACTGAATTAGAAATAGTAAGGTTAAAAATTTAACCAAATATAAACGCTTTTATTTTATGCTTTGTGTGATAATTATAATAAAGTTGGAGACGAATTTTGTGATGTAGACGGAAAACACATTGGTCGAGAGAAAATTGTTTAATGCTAGATGTAATTTCTATTGTACTGGTAGCGTGAATAACATTTTGAAATTCGTACGTGCTTTTGGTGTTTCCTAGGTTTATGGGGGCTGTAGGGGGGTTTTCGCGAGCATCGAGCATTGTAGTCTGTTAAGTCCGAGCCGTGAGCATCCTCTAACTCTTATTATGCGAGCAGCGATCTTTTTTTTTTAACTTGCCGCGAGCATTTGCAATATTTAAGCGCGGTCATTGCACCCTGGGGGACCCCTGTACACCTCATTTATAACGAGAACTTTGATAAAAACGAAAAATATATTTATAGCCATAAAATATAACTATTTAACAAGTGGTTTTTACGTTCTTTACATTTATCCTATTTTACCGAAATTTAATTAGTCTACATTAGTACAAATTGAATATAGTTTTTATCGTCTGGTAAAAAAGGTAATAAACTTATTAGTAATTGTGATTATTATGTTAATAAGATTAATGTGGAAATTCACTTATTCGGTCACTCTATATTTTTCATCACACGTTAATGTAAAGACTGATCTATCCGTAATTAAGGGATAACAACAAATGAACCCAGTTGAACTTTCATTTCGCTTCAAGCTTTTTATCAGTAAAACATTATAAATCTTAAAAACATACATTTAATAAAATGCAAGTTTATAATAGTGAACTTAGTAATCCAAGGTATCGTTCATCCCTTGGAGTTCACCCTGTGTTTGCGTACATGTCACCTCCGGCGTTGATTGATAGTGCAATAACGTGGGTTATCTGGGGTTAGTTTGATACAGACTGGGTAAACGACTCAAATCAAGCAACACGCATATTCATAACTATACCAGTACGTATGTCACAGTGGCGGATTTACGAGCGGGCGTGGAAGGCGCGCCCCCCCCCCCCCTTCACAAGAATTAATTTTATATGTCCACAGAGATATTAACCTAGATTATGAGCGTATCATAGATAGATTTGCCAATGAAAAGCCAAGAAGAATACTTATGGTTAATCCTATTGCCGACTGAATTATTATTATTTATCCAGAGTGTGTCCTGCATTCAGGTTGTTTCCTCATGGCTGTCCGTACTCAGTATATTGTTACCAATTAATACCTGTAT